>CAIGRN010135567.1:15594-34911 GCA_903798345.1 Fraxinus anomala
TTTTTTTTTTTTTTTTTTTTTGGAATTCCCTCCATTTTTTTTCCTTTGTTTCCTTTTATTTTCTTGTGGTGCTGACACGTGTTTATA
Source organism: Fraxinus anomala (assembly GCA_903798345.1). Taxonomy (NCBI): domain Eukaryota; kingdom Viridiplantae; phylum Streptophyta; class Magnoliopsida; order Lamiales; family Oleaceae; genus Fraxinus; species Fraxinus anomala. Next base: position 15,682 of record CAIGRN010135567.1, read on the forward strand.
TTTTTTTATTAGCTGTAAAAAACCTGTGAACCATAACCTGGTAGAGTAGCTTAATCCATTCACAATATTCAGCGTCGCTTGGAATTTGCAGGCAACTTGACACGTTCAAAACAAAGACTCCATTGGTATTTGGTCAAAATACAGAAAATTTACCTGTCAAATAAATATGACCAGATTCCGAAATTTCCAACGTGAAAAGTCAATTCCTTTGATCTCCCTTCTCCGTATATAACCTTCTCTCTGCAAAATCTAAGGAAGAACTTAACAAATTAAGGGAGAATAATGTGTGGGATTTTCGCATATTTGAATTTTAATGTTAGTAGAGAGAGGCGCTATATTTTAGAAGTTCTATTCAATGGCCTTAGGCGTTTGGAGTACAGAGGCTATGATTCTGCAGGGATTTCAATCGATTCTTGTAATTGCTCGGGTTCGGATGTGAATCGTCAAATTGTCACTCCTCCTCTTGTATTTCGTCAAGAGGGGAACATCGAGTCCCTTGTCAAATCTGTCTACCATGGTAAACTAAGTTTACAATTGCAATTTTTTTTAATTTTTTATTCTTTATTTACTTTCATTTCCTTTATGCATTGATCTATTACTTCTTGTTCTTGTTCTTTGTATTCTTATATCTTTTCTGGATTTGCTTTTTTGGTCACATGATGTTTGGGTGTAGACATTTGTTTGGGATTTCTGGAATTTGGAGAGAGAGAAAAATGTGGTGTTTAATTCTGGGTTTCTTGATTTTAACTTCGAGTTTTTTGTCAGCAGTCAACGAGAGGTCTCTTTCTTTTTATATATTTTTTCTGGGCGTAAAATTGTTGATGTTATTGCTGCTTATTTATATTTTGCCATATTTGAACCGCACAGGATTAGGTCTTTGTCTGTGATATGAAAAGCTAGTATCTTCCCAGTGAAGGCGCAGCACATATTTGAACTGTGACAAAATGCATTCAGATGGAATTTTAATTTTGTGTATCAGTTATTACTTGTTTATGAAATATAAGAAGGAAGAGAGAGTAGACCAGGAAATTATTTATTATCTAAGTGTTCGTAATAGCAATTAGTAATTTGCTTTATTATCTTGCAGTTATGTATGATTTTCATTTTTTGGCATTTAATTTCTCGAACACGTCAAGTTTCTTCTGTTTTCAAGCGTGTGGAGTTTGCATTCTAGTTCTAGAATAGCTGCTGGGTACAAGTACAACTGAAGCTGGACCTATGATCTGATCTAATCATTCTTTTGATCAGTCTCTACTGTTAGGATGATGATATCTTAACTAACAGAAAAAGTACTCTATACGTGGTACTGTTCTTAGAATCTTTATCGTTATTCTCCATAAATATTACCAAAATAGGAGAAAAAATTGGATATGATTGCATGGAGGAATAAGAGTTTTGCACTTGAGAACAACAGAGCCTCAACTTTAAGTAATCTTGTGCATATACACAACCACATGGTTAAAATTTTGAATATAAGATATATTTTTCCTTTTTCCCTCTGTAAGGTAGATTGTCCATGTGGGAATTTTGGCCGTAAATATGGTAAAAATTTAAAATTATTAACTAATTGCTCGCGCCTGTGAGATGCATACCATTTGTTAAGTTGGGGACACATCATATACTTCAACAGGCTTTAGATGTCTAACATGATAATAAATGCATTTTGGATGGTCCTCATGGTATATTATATGCACACAATCTGTTACATGTAACAGAATCTTTTGAGTTCTGAGCAACACGGTTGTGGTTGCTATGATACTGACGCATGAGTGCATTAATTTGATACGAACAATTGAAGAACAAGAAAGAAGGGGGGTTCCAAAAACAGAAGAATTCAGGGCAAAGAGGAATTCAATTTTATTCATATAATCAAGGGTGTGAATTACAATGAATAAGCCCTGTATTTATAGAGCAAATAATCTAAAACTAATATAACTTCTTATAGGTTAGAAAATTATTAAATTATTAACTAATCTGATCTAATTAAAATAAACATACTTTGAATTAAGCTCTAGTTTAAAATCATATCTAAAACTCTTATTTTTATTCTTATATTTATCTCTTTCTCTATCAGATACTTTCTAATATTCATTTTTCTTGTGAAAGAATTCACTTGATTAAGTAAGTGAGCAGTGACAATATCTGGTATATATGATCTTAATAATGAGTTTCATTTAGTTCTCTTAAGTAATTTTGAAGGTACTTAACTTTGAATTTTTCACGATTGAGTAAATTATTTTGAACTCATATTTCAGAAGTTGATGCTACGGATTTAAATTTAGAAGAATCATTCTCAATTCATGCTGGAATAGCTCACACACGCTGGGCTACCCATGGGGAGCCTGCTCCAAGAAATAGTCATCCTCAAACCTCTGATGCAGGGAACGAGTTCGTGGTTGTTCATAATGGAGTTGTTACTAATTATGAGGTTGGCTGGGCTTTTCTGAACATTTCCCGTTTTCTTTTAAATATAGGGTCTGATAATCTCAATGTATCAAGTTCATTTGATTGATTTGTTGCACGAATATAGTCAATAATACTAAAGTATGTGGATTACTATCTTATTTGCTCATAAATTTATTATTATGACTTTTTTTTTTTTCGTTTTTTTGTTTTCCAAATTCATATTCTCCTGAGTAATGTACTGTTAAGGAAATAGTTTTTTTCTTATAAACCATAAGTTTGTGTTAAATTTTTTAAGAGAATATTTGCGGGAATGTTGCTTTCATCTCTTTTACCGTATGTACTCTAGCCATTGGAGAATATCACCTTAAATAATATCTTTCCTATGAAGATAAATAAAATTTTGAGAATTTTCCATCTGCATTGATTACTTACTAAATATGGAAATTATAAAAAAAAATTAAGTTTGACTTCAAATACAGTTTCCATTTTATTATTCTTATTGCATCGATCTAAACTCACGCATTAGTGCAACTCTATAATGATACTTCAGGTGTTAAAAGAGACGCTAGTTCGACATGGTTTCACCTTTGAATCAGAAACAGATACAGAAGTGATACCAAAGCTTGCAAAGTTTGTTTTTGACAAAGCAAATGAAGAAGGTATCTCCTCCTCCTGACAGTAAAGTAATTATAATCTACTGCTTTCTCATCTATCCTTCTCATCTCCCCTCCCTACTCCCTAGCAATTGTCATGGGTGGCATTCTATTTTCTCGGTGGTGTCATGATGTTGCTTGGAGAACTTTGTCGTACTTTGGGTCATTTTTTTTTGTTTTATGTCATTCTATTTATAATTTTTATATATAGAGACATTCTAAGGAAATTCAGCAAGATGTTGAAATGCTAGATCTGTATGTCTTATGGTTGTTGTATCTTATGGTGGACTTGGTGGCCTTGTGATGGACCAAGTAGTCTTCACCATGAGTAAGCGAAGTGCATCTTTTAAAAGTTGGCTGTACTTCCTTAAATTGTATTTTATCAGTAGACTTTTATTTTATTTTATTTTAGCCATGTAAACTATAAGAGAGCGTTTTCACTTCATTCTTACTGCCCATATCATGCAAGCATCCAAGTTATGGCTTTATCCCCTAAAATGTACAGTGACATTGCATTTAAGCAATGAAAAACTTATTGGAAAACTTCAGTGCAGAAGTATGATTGCTTCACTATCTTTTTGTTGTCTTTTTTTGGAGAATAATGAAAGACGCTTCCATGCCCTTCATTGTCACATTTTTTGTTGGATTCATGAGATTCTTCCCATGAGATTTAACGACTTTCTTCCCTCCTTTTTCTTTTTAAAGTTCTACATCTTTTCCCTGTGATACAAAATTTGATATATATTAAACGGGTAACAATAGTTGAACATTTGGTGTATCTTTTCCCAGTGATACAAAATTTGTTATATATTAAACGGGTGACAATACTTGAACCATTTGCTGTATCTTTTCCCTGTGATACAAAATTTGTTATATAATAATGGGTAATATTGTTAACTGTTTGGCGTAGGTGATCGGAGCGTGACATTTAGTCAAGTTGTGCTTGAAGTAATGAGGCATCTGGAAGGAGCCTATGCTCTCATTTTTAAAAGTCGGCACTACCCCAATGAATTGATTGCTTGCAAACGTGGTAGTCCATTACTCCTTGGGGTAAAAGTAAGTTGTATGTCTTTTAAATTGTTGCAAAAGTGAATATTAAAATTCATCAAATAATTCATCTTCATTTTTTACTGTTATAATTCTTCTGTTATTAATAAAAATTCAAATATGAAAATTTGATTATTTTCTATTTTTTGATTTATGGTCCTATATTGGCCATTGCAAAATCTCATATACAAATATCAATATCCCAAGGATGGAGAGAATGATAATTCCTGATTGGGTATTAAATTCTGATTCATGTCGAGCAGCTGGTCTAGAGTTTAGGGTAGTGCTAATGTTTTATAGGCTAAGCACCAATTTTTTTTTTTAATTTCTATCTAAGTTGACTAGTGCAGGAGAAGGTGTGGTAGTCCATCAATGATCACTATTTATTATAATAATTGTGTTCTTTATTTCTTTCCTGCATTGTGGGCTCAGATGGGGCTCAGATTCCTTCATTATGTGGATAACATATTTTTAAAGGAGTTGTTTTGCTGCATCAAGGTTATGTTAATAATATATACATAATGGGAACGGAGGGAGTTCAGTTTTGTTTTACTTAGCCTCTGTTTGACAACCATTATTTCAAAATTCTTTAATTCTCACTCATTTTCAACCACACATTTACTCAATAAAATATTTTACACGTAAATCCAAAAATTTTCCCTACTTTTTAACTACACACTCCCAGAAATCACTATTTAAAACTCAATTTTCTCAAAATAATGGTGTCAAACAGGAGCTTTATTTCATTTCCTGCATTATGGGTATGGAAAGGCCATGAATAATTGTGCGTTTCAGATTGATGCATCAAGGTTATTTTAATTTACTCCCCATAATGGGAAGCAAAGAACTGGAAAGACTGTTCAATTCTACTCTCCTTTTCCTAGAAAACACACACTGACGGATCTAGGGGGGCTAGACTGGGCTACAGAAATTTTTATGTAAAGAAATATTTTCATGTATAATTTTTTTTTTTTTAACGTATTAGTCCGGCTTGTAATCCGGTCATGGATCTGTCCCTGCTGACATATCATTATTATGGTATTACATAGTCAGTGAAAACGTTGCTCTTGCATGAATGTGAAAGCAACATCTAATTGTTAAATTATTGCATTCCAGCAATCTATATCCAAGTTTTTTTAGAAAGTTGGAGAAGGCAGAAATAAGTTGCTGGGTGTAAGGGAGTAGGCCAGTTTGGTGCCACAGAGGAGGGGCATATGGAGGTGTTGGGATCTTCCTCTGTTAGATGTTCCCAAAATGAGTTTACTGTGAAAGTTAGAAATAGTTCAAAGTGAAAAGAAGTTTTGAGCAACAAACTTTACCACGGAACCTCCAGTGGGATTATTCTTCTTTGCCTCACAATGAATTACGGAGCTTTTTATATAGCTTTGACTTATTTATGAAGGAGCTAGAAAGATTCATTTTACTTATCATATCTTGATTTAATACGCCAATTTCTTGTAATGAAGATATATTGTCCCCTCCTCTTTATATCTAATTGTTTCTCTCTTATAAGATCCTCCTTTTCTGTCTAGAATTTCTTTGTTATAATGTTCAGAGTAATTATATTAATTGCATTGTCCATGTACTTGTGGCACTTCTTTTATCCCCATAGGAAGGGTAGTGGAACGAAAAGCACGTCACATCCTGGTTGAGAAATTAAATTCATTCAAATCCATCATGTTTTATAGTGTGGTGGAATATTTTTCGTTATTTTTGTAGTCTTCTCATATTGCTGAAATTCAAGCTTCTTTCAAAGCATGAGCTTGCTGTTTCCGAAGGGAAACAATGATTGTTATTTTATTTCATATCGACCAGTTTTGGAGAATGACATTGCTCTTATTACAGGAGTTGGCAGAAGAGACCAGCATTGGAGCATCATTTAATGACACTAAATTTCTATCAAGCAATGGGCAACCGAAGGAACTATTTCTGTCAAGTGATGCCAATGCTCTGGTAGAACACACAAAAAAGGTCCTCGTGATTGAGGATGGCGAAGTTGTTCATCTTAAGGTACTTTCTATTATCTCCATTTAATGGTTCAAAATATGTTCTTGAATTATAAACAGACTTCAAGCAGATATTAAGCCATTGTTTGGTAGAGATTATTTAAAACTCATTTTTCCTCAAACTCATTTTCAACTACACATTCTCCCAATAAAATAATTTTACACGTGGATCCATAGCTTTACCGTACTTTTTAACCACGCGTTCTCGAAAAAATCACTTTTCACAAAATCATCTATTCTCAAGGAATCTACATCAAACAGGCTCAAAGTGTCACATGGTAGTGAGTTTGTTTCTAATTACTTTGGAGGTCTAAGAACTACTTTCATTTTCCACATGGCTACTCTCATTTGGCAACTCACTTTTTCTTTTCTTCCTGTCTCTTTTTGTGATAAGGCCTAAGGCGAACTTCCAGCATATGGTCCCCTTAATTTCTTCACTTTTTTTGTGAGACCATTGATGATACAAGATTTATCAAATTACTGTCCAGTTTCATGACCAATCTGCTACACAATCTTGTCCTGATTACTTTGAGTTGATTGCATAATTTATAATTTTCCATTATCTTCCATTTGGGGCCTAAATACTACATAGTGTTAAGAGAAGGTTGTCTTCTAACTATTTGCCATCTTTATTCAAATAACTGAGATCTTTCTGGAGAGTTTTGGACCCCTTCTTTTGTTATTTTAATGGAGTCGTATGCTTATAAATATTGTCTTCAAGGTGTGATAGTATGATTAGAAGTTCCAACTTCATGTGAATTTACTGGCAAGGGTTAGTGGGTTTCACATGCTTCGATGTACTCTTTGTTCTTTCCATATCAGAAAACTACACCTCTTATACGTCTTTCCATTTCTAGATTTATGCCAGTTATATTCCTAAACCATGGAAGGGAGATTAAAAAAATTAGAGAAATGGAAACTATAAGCAGATAAAGAAATGAAAAGAAGAGAGTTGTTGCTGAGTCAGAATTCCATGACGCCTTTTTCAACAAAAAGTCTCCTCAGTTCCCCAAAAAAAAAAAAAAAACAGAAGTAGAAATTTTAACAAGGATGTTTTTCCATTATTTGAGATCTGTCAGGGAAATCAATTCTTCCCACAAGCACTACGAAAGTATAAAAAGATTCTTTAAGCCTTTAAAGCTCTTTAACAAAATTGACCAAGCAATCAATGCATCTCAAATAGTACATCTGCATAAAGTCTTGACATCTCTACTCTGCTAAAACCCATAAATTTTATAATATAAAGCTCAATCAAGGAGGCGGGATGACCAAAAACTACTAATCTCCTCCTTGACTCCCTGGTAAAAGAGCAGTGAGGTAAGTGTCTCAGTCCTGCACCAACACATGACAGAAACATCAGGGGATAAGTGTTTGTATGCTCTTGCAACCAAGCATTTGTGTTTATCAATGAAGGAAATAAAAGCCTTTGTTGTAGAAGTTCCAAATGAACATGTTCAGAGGGGAAGAAATGGACACTGGGGACAAAAAAGATGACATGCATGAGATGCCAAAATTATCTAAATTCCAAAATTGTACAATCGGGAGATTGGACAATATAATATCATTTAGATATCTAATCATAAGTAGTAAAAATTCCAAGAAACAGACTCACCATCTAAAACTCTCCAGGAGTTCATCCAAAAACAAAGGATAGAACTGTTGCTACTTTAAATGGTAGGTGAAAAGGATATTATTGAAAATCAACAAGGTTTATATAAGTTTCGCGGGTCATGGTCTCATTATTGCGTCCATTTAGTTGGAGGCCATATTTAGTCCTGGTTTCCTTTTGGCTAAGTAGTAGGTTCCAGGGGAAAATGCCATGAGCAGTTGGCCACCATCAAATGTTCTTAGATACCTTACTGAGTTTAAAACCACAATCACTTTAACCTTGACAATGGTTTCTCCATTTATCAAGTTACTTTTCCATTCCTCTTATGCACCTTCCCATGAAAGAAAACAATTATGCAAATGATTGCTGCTAACATCAAAGACCTCACTTCCTCAAGAGTATCTATTTCTAGCTAAATTACTGTCCCTCAAATCATATGGTCAATTTGATTCAGTTTTGCACTAATGAGGTTTATCAACTTTACTAAACACCTCATTCAAAGTGAATAACTGGTTAAAATTGTTCATTTTAATCAGATCAGGAGCCTGTTTGAGCCCTTTTTCTTTTTGTCCGAAATGCATTTTGGAGTATTATTTTGATGGAAAATGTGTGGTTAAAAAATAAGGAAAAGTTTTGGATTTGCGTATAATATTACTTTATTGAAGAATGTGTTGATGGAAATAAGAGAGAAAAATGTATTTTGAAAATAATGGAGATCAAACAAGGGCCAAGTCATAATATGACTAAATTGACTAATTTCTTTCATATAAATGATTGTAAAAAATATTTACCAAGCAACTTCATATCAAAGAGGTATTAAGTTATTGCAAACTATGTTTATTATAATAAATGAAGAGATTGAAAATAAAAGTAAATTTTTGACAAAAGCATTCTGGATCGCTATAATTTAAAACTGAGATAAATATCTTTATCTTCCTTATAAATTCCGATTAACTGAAGACTGAACACAACAATCCTGCAGATGCATTTGATGGCACTCTGTATGGTTAATTTCAGTGATCTCCATTCTAGTTTGTTAGAACTTATCAGATGTCCTATGTAAGTGTGTGGACATATGAATCTATGCATGTTTCTTGTGGTCTGCTGGACACAGTGTCGTCACTGCTGTTGATTTTGATTGGTCCAGGATGGAGGTGTGTCCATTTTGAAGTTTGAGCAAGCTAAGGGTAACCGTGGAAGAACTCTTTCTAGGCCTGCTTCTGTTGAACGTGCACTATCTATTCTCGAGATGGAAGTTGAACAAATAAACAAAGGAAAATATGAGCATTATATGCAGAAAGAAATACATGAACAACCTGAATCTATTACAACAACAATGCGAGGGAGGCTTATACGTGGAGGATCTTGTAAAGCCAAGACCGTCCTTTTGGGAGGTCTCAAGGATCACCTCAAAACCATAAGAAGAAGCAGAAGAATTGTATTTATTGGCTGTGGCACAAGTTATAATGCTGCTTTAGCTTCAAGGCCCATTTTGGAAGAACTATCTGGTGAGTGTTTGTTGTGGCAATATGTAGCATGGCTGTGAAATTTCATCCACTGATGTTTCACTAATTTAACAATACAATTCAGGTATTCCTGTGACAATGGAGATTGCTAGTGATCTGCTGGATAGGCAGGGGCCTATTTACAGAGAAGATACTGCTGTCTTTGTTAGTCAATCTGGTGAAACTGCTGATACTTTAAATGCATTAGAGTATGCCTTAGAAAATGGTGCACTGTGTGTGGGTATCACAAACACTGTTGGCAGTGCAATTGCTAGGAACACCCACTGCGGTGTTCATATAAATGCAGGCGCTGAAATAGGTGTGGCAAGCACCAAGGTGAGCACATCGTACATTACCACCTGCCCACTCTCTTTATAAGTGGCTCTTCCATGGCTTCAGTCCTTTTAGGTAATTAAATTCATTGACAGGCATACACAAGTCAAATTGTAGTGATGGCTATGTTAGCCCTTGCAATAGGAGGCGACTCAATTACTAGTCAAGAAAGAAGGGAAGCAGTAATAGATGGTCTATTTGACTTGCCAAGTATGTCTTACTTTGGTTGCTGCTTCTACAAATTACAATGGAGTTGTTTTTGTACATACATATTCATGTTCTATGCCATGGCTTGGGTGTCTTTTCTGTTATATTATAAAAAAATGTTACAGGTAAAGTGAAAGAAGTTCTCAAGCTTGACCAGGAAATGAAAGATCTTGCAAAATTACTTATGGCTGAGCAATCACTTCTTGTTTTCGGAAGAGGATATAACTATGCAACAGCTTTGGAAGGTGCTTTGAAGGTAAAAGAAGTGGCACTTATGCACAGTGAAGGAATACTTGCTGGTGAAATGAAACATGGTCCCTTGGCTTTAGTGGATGAAACTCTCCCAATTTTCGTTATTGCTACCCGTGATGCTTGTTTCTCGTAAGTCTTTTTCTATGTAAAACTTCTCATGATCTTTAATGTCATTTTCTAACATTTCTAGTTGTGGACAGAAAACAGCAATCGGTCATTCAGCAACTTCATGCTCGGAAAGGTCGACTTATAGTAATGTGCACGAAAGGAGATGCAGCATCTGTTTGTGTTGGTGGATCCTGCCGTGTCATTGAAGTTCCTCAGGCCGCGGATTGTCTGCAGCCTGTAATTAACATAGTTCCATTGCAGGTAATGTTGCTACTTCTTTTAATACAAATACTTCCATACTGTAAACCATGGTTCAATACAAATACTTCAAAACTCATCATAATATGCACCTTTACATTACTTTCTTTCTAGAATGCCTGAAATATATTAATTCAAGAATAAGAAGACTAATAGTTGAACCTGAATTGTATGTTCATCATGTCGACTGTTGTACAATTGTATAAAAAGATGGTGGGGTTGAATTTAGGTCACAAATATGCAGTTTGTGTTTGAGAGTGTGTGGGAGCTATAGCATGAGATGATTGATATTTGTTCTCTAAGATAAAATGGTGTACTCAGGTCATATATCAAATTGAGATTATTATACGTTCATTAAGAATAAGTATCGAGTTTCACAATGATTGCAGAACATTTTAAAAATCTCTCTTGGTCAAAGAAAATGGTAAGGCTGTAGTATTAGATTCATAGTTATGAGATTGAAGTTCAATTCCTCATTGAGGACCATATATTTATGGCACCAATTCAAGGCTTCATGGCTACTCAGTTTAAGCAACAAATTCTGAATTTGTTCCATTTTTCTGGAGCAGGATGAGTTTGTAATGTCCCTTTTGAGTGGATTGTATGATTTTGATCCATTTAGCATTTGATCTTCAAATTATTACAAATCTGTTTGGCATATGATCTGGTTACAGTTCAACAGAACTTTTCTCAGTGATCATTATTGAATTTTGCATTTTTTGAGCATTTCTGCATTAGTAAATTCTTAGATGCTCATGTTATTTGCCAGGAAGGTGAAGGGAAAGTATGTTTGATATATGAGGAAAAATGCTGTTTGATAATGAAATTTCCTTCATATTTTTATACTGCTAACTAATCTTACTTATCCTTACAAATCTCTGCAGCTACTGGCTTATCATCTTACGGTACTAAGGGGACACAATGTTGATCAACCTCGGAATCTTGCAAAGAGCGTAACTACTCAATAAGGAATGCAATATATTACTTTATGATGCCTTCTCAGATTCAGAAATTCACCAGAAGCTGCAAAAATTCCATCTGGCTCCGAACCATTAATCTGCCATGTTTTCCGATGCTAATTCTTGTGACCTTTTACTTAAATTAGTTTAATATTTGGTGTTTGATTTGATACGAAAATGGCTTTATTCCCTGATCTGGTTGATTCCTTTTTCACCCTGTTTCATCCAGATGATCGGTGTTTGTACTGCATTATATTTCGGCTGCTTGCTTTGTGTAATATATATCCTCTTTGGAGTTGTCATGGAATGTTAGATTTATGCTCTTTGGTTTCTTTTCCCGTATTTTCTCTAAAAGATGTTGCATTTCCAGTGCTGTATCAAGTACGAGCAGTGCTTCCAGTTTCAGTATAATGACACTAGTAAATTGGCAAAAAAGACGAATAAAAAATGGAAAGCCGGTCTCTCCTATCATGTTCGATTGTGCTTAAAAGTAGCTTTTTTGAGTTAGTCTTGACGGTAAATATATAGTAGTTATTTTAGCTACTTTTAAGCACATCGAAACTCAAAGGATGATGATGTTTAAGATTAATCCCGATTGGTGCAAAGGGAGGCAGCTTTTTTTCACAATAATTGGTTGCTATAGTAATAGTCAGGCTATCTAAGTCTAAATCAATATCATACAAATCGGGATTGAAGAAGAAAATGTTATTTATCACCATCGAAGTCCTTCAGTTCTAACGCTATTAGGCACAGTTGTTTTAACATATCGTTGCATGATTTCTGTTGTTTATGTTTAAGGAGCACCTAATTGCCTCTATTAGGAATGTAGCTGTGCTCTGATGCCAATTGATGCAAGAAAATCTTGTAGAAGGTGGTCAACACTCCAAATACTCGTTGATTCAATTGAAATCAAGGATTTGACCCTCAAATATTGATTGATTTATTGGGAATACTGAATACTTGAAAGAATTGATATACTCTCAAATATTCATTAATAAACAACCAAGTGACAATTAACCATAATACTAGCATTTAAAGAAAAATAAGAAACCTTAACTCACTATTCTAAACAAAGACAAACTCTAGAATGTAAAAATCTAAACAATGAAATAAATAAATAAAAATCAATTTTCATCTGAATGATAAAAGTTCCAACTTTTGACACCTTAAATTAATGATGGAATTTAACCATAAAATCGGTGGGCTTGAGGGATTTATCTCATGAGTTCAGCTCTATGGCTCTCTTTACTATCCGGAAAAGGAAAAGCAATATTATTAATCCAATTCTTACGTGACTGATTGAATTAACATATCCAATTTGCATCAAAATCCATGGTTTGAAACCAAATCAACCAACAAATATAGTTTATTTAAAAAATTTCTAAACCGTTCAAAATAGTTTTGGTGAAAATTACTCAAAAACCACCCATATCGAATCACGTTCACGCTAATGGTAGGGTCAAATCTGAGTCATTCAAATTGAAGTGATACGGTCAGATTGGTACAAGAAAACCTAGAAATTGTATGTGCATCCAAATAGAAGAAAATACATTTCAAAATAGCCGGTGTTCTATAAAATATCAAAATATAAATACAGTCCTGGATTTATACTGGGCTTCTAGCCGGTGTTCTTTGTTTGTTCACACTGCACGCAACGTAACTTCATTGTATCTAGGAGCCTTGAAACTAAAAATTTTGCCTTTCCTTGCAAGCTAAATGACCAAGTGACAACTAGCCCCAATAAGTCATTGGAATTTTGTTCAAGTTCCAGATCAAATCCAAAATGGAACCCAAAATGCACAAACACTACAAAGAATGATGTCCCCAACAGTTTTCACGTAAAAAACATTTCTTGGAAAATGTACAATAGTCAATGTAAATTATTCAATGACAAAACCTCAGACAGGCATATAGAATCCCCAAATACATTACATATGCATGTTGATACCACTCATTGCATTGACGGACAATAATCTTTTCTCATTCAACACACAATTTTCCTCATATAGTAACACTACCAACAATTTCTTTCTGACAAGCACACAAGATGATGACAAAACAAAAAGTAAAACATGAATTTTACCGTGACCTCACTCTGCTTTGGCTTCTGGCACTCCAGTCCCCTCTTCTGTTTTCGAATCCCCAGAACAACACCCACCACCATGATGGTGATGGTGGTGATGATGCTTCTTACCTTTGAGTTGCTTTCTCATATCATAAGCATCCTCCCCATCTGCATAATACTTTGCCTCCACATCATGAATCTTGTACCCTAGTGTTTCAGTATACAAATTAAATGCAGCCCGATTGCTTTTCCTCACATGAAGTGACACATACTCTGCATCGTATACCTATTCAAGAATAAAAATGAGAATATTTTAGCTTATAAAGAGGATCAAAATCAATGTTATCTTAGCCTATGTTTGCCTCATGTTTATAAAACACTCGAGACACTTTTTATCCACACGTTTTAAGGGATTATCCAGTTATCCATCACTTATTTCTATCTATTTATAATTTAAACCTTTTATAAACACTTCCCAAACATACTTTTAAATGCATTTCAATGTGTCTATAATTGCAGCTACTAGTTATAACTCATATGCCTTCATTTCATTTAATGATATAAGGCAAAAATAGAAAAAGCATAATATAGTTAATATTTTCTAAAATTTTCCATTCCCAAAGCATAAAAACCAAGAACCTAACTGAATAACTTCGACTCATAACCCCACCAAACAGCACACGTGCAAAAGAAAAATATGAAAAAAGGAAATATTCATTAATCTAATTTAATCACCAAGTAAATTGATATTAAACCTTCTGTAGATACCTCAAATATTTTGCTAGTAAATGAATGCTTAAAAAATGAAACTTCCCTAAGTTTAGCTTCAGAATATTCTGAAGACTCTCAACTATGACAAAAGATTTATAAAATACTCATTCTGCCGTTAAAGAATACTACATCCAACAAATACTCAAATAAATCAGCTAAAAGGAAGGAAAAGTTACACAAACACGCCCATTTCTTTCACAAAGGGTATGGTATGAAAACAAGCTACTAAGGTTGTCAGTTCAGTAAACTACTGAAATTTCAATAGCCTATACACTGCATAACTAGACCCAAAACCAATATATAATTTTGTAACCTGACTAATCAATTCGACCATAACATCCCAACAAGATTACAAACAGTAAAAAAAGAGGAAAAACTACAAAAATAAAAAATAAAAAATAAAAAAAATTGAAGAAACGCATTGTAAAACAATATAAATCATTTGAGCAAAATTTCCAAGAAGTTCAGGTGGTAGACAAAAAATCCTGACCTGTCACTTGGTTTCTCAGATTTCAACATATAATATCTCGGTGTAACATGAACTTGTAGCAGTCGTATAGAGCATACTAACAAAACGGACTTATTTGGAAACAAAGCAAAATTACAGAGTCAAAACAGGGTATCCATAAGTCCAAGCGCAGATAAAAAAGCCAAAGTAATCCACCTCAACAGGCAAAGTTGGAAACAGCGTCTCAATACGATTACAAGCACATCCTAGACTAATATTATCTAGAAACTAAAAGAGGAAGGTAATTGCAACTAATACAAACTCACATAGGTAACAATCAAATTTCCAAAATTGTCAAGATTTGAACAGACCAAACATTAAAGGGCAAAAAAAATAAAAATCTAACTAACCTGTTCCATGGCGTTTTGGGCAGCGATCATGAGCTTAGTGGCGAGGCCGAGTTTCCTGTGGGTCCTGAGGACGGCAAGGGAGGTGATGTGTCCATGGCATTCAGAGCTCTCCTCTTCCATTTTGGCTAAAACATACCCGACTATCTTCCCATTGTAGTCCTCAGCCACGTAAAGTAATTGCGGCCAGGAGAGGATGTGGTAGAAATAGTATTTCATTTGGTAGTTTTCTGGCAGGCAGAACAGATTGCATTCCTGCATGGCCAGGAGGTCATCAACTGTTGCCTTCCGGACGCACACCATGGCTTCGTTTTGGGGGATTAATTAGGGTTTGGTTTTGGAATTTGGGGAAGATTTAGGCGCGTGATGAGGCGGTTGAGTTGGGGGAGCACGTGAGGGAAATTAAGCCCTGTTTGTCACCTGTTCTTTTAAAATTATTTTTTCTATTTGCTCATTTTTAATCACAGTTATACAATATAAAATGTTCAATACGTAAATCTAAATTTTTTTTACTTTTTAATTACACATTCTCCAAAAATTCACTATTCGAAAGAATATTTTTTCAAAAAAATGCCCACCAAACAAGACTAAAGTCTGCATTCAATTTCAATCTCTAAAGATTTTTTGAGACTTTATCTTAAGTTTAATAATTTTTTTTTTTACAGATTTATATAGAATTTATTTGATTTTTATGAACTTTTATTTTAAAAAAAATAAAAGCTTGCATATAATTTATTGCACGTCTTCATGAATCACTACTTGCATTATTAAATAATCCATAATACACAATAATTAAATTATATTTCTCATGGAATAATTGGTACGAAACACCTATTTTGTTTACACGATTTATGTAAGTCGTCACTATCCTTTTATTTTGGATAAATAGACCATTAGATCGATCAAATGTTGTGCAAAAAGTCTTTTACCTTTTTAATTTGATGCATTTTATCCTTAAATCAAGAAAATGTTGTGCAGATCCTCCTTGCATTAAAAAAAATGACGAATTTATCATCCTTTTAAATAAACAAAAATGAAAGGAAGAATTTTTTTTCACAGATTTACAGAAAATTTTCAAGTAAACGACCTTGTATATATTCAACGATTTTTTTAAAATAATTTTGTATAGATTTTGTATAGAATCAATAACTTTATATAAGGACTTTTACAAACCGCTATAATTATTTAATTTTTATAAAATTTCGTTAGAAAAAAAAATATTGTCCATAACTTAGCTCCTGTTTGAGTCACGTTATTTTTTCATTCTCATTCTTCTACTCATTTTCAATCACACATTTTTTAATAAAATAATATTTTTCATCATATCAATAACTTTTCTTTTTTTTTTTTCAACCACATATTCCTCATTACATCAAACATAAAAAATGCATTTTTGACCTCAAAATGTGCACCAAACAGGGACTTATTATATATCCTTCTGAATTGCTGCTTCCGTGACTAAATAATCAACAGCATGCCGTAACAAATTTGTGTTTTTTTAAAAGTCGGAGAGTTAAAATGATAAACCTTTAAGAAAATTGTTTAAATAAAAAAAATGACAAACTCGATTTTAGAGTCAGTACCCACAGTTTCAATTCAAGAACCAAAAATTGTTCGGTTCCTATCGTTTCTCAATTTTGATTCTCATTTTATTTGGGAACTGATTCGATTCCCATTATAAAAATTTGATTCCGATTAAATTCCAACCCCCATTGAGAAAATGCCTTCATTCATTTTATTCTCTTATCAATATTGTCATATCTTGTTCCAATCATAATTGAGGTATATTTTCTAAGTGCGTGCAAACCAAGTCGTGTAGCAGGAAATGGACCCATTGATTCTACTTACCAAATGCGTATGTGTATGCGTATGCGTATGCCCACGGATAAGAGCATTTGAATTTTGACCAACCCAGCAGTTTTGCACGTGGTTTTGGTGTCACTTTTGCTGTTGGTTATAAATAAAATGCTTCAACTCAACAACACGGATACACTTTCCCCAGCTTGTTCGTCCAAACCATATATAAATCTTCAAGAATCGGCTACGAATTGTACACCACAAATTCACAAAAACCAAGTACTAAAAAGACTTTCTTTCTCAATTTTCTGTCATGGTGCTTTCACTTGGCCTGTCCCTAAAACCAAATCGCCACCATAATTCAGAAGCCTTATCGGCTTCGTTATCGAATTTTCGATCCGAAATGTCGAATCTTCGTAACCAGCTCGTGTTGAAATCTGAGTCAGAATTTCTGTCACTGCCATGGTTTCTCCGTTGCTATGAGATGCTGAATATGAGCAACAAGGCTTTTGCAAAGCTGGCTGTGGATTTAGACTACCCCATGAGTAAATGGGGAGATGCTGCTACAGAAGAATATCTCGACTACACCTTCAACTCGATGAACCTGCTGAACTCCATTAGCTCCTCTCTTTCTCATTTGAGCCAGGCAAAGCTCGAGCTTTCTCACGCTTTGAGCCTCGCCAAGAACTCTCCTTCCTCTGCAGCACAACTTCTGAAGAAAATTCAGCTAAAAGGTCCTAGAAATAATTTCAAAGCGGAAATTTTAGCTAAAAGTGAAGAAATGGGTTGTTCTAAGAAGGAACGTGTTGTTCTTCAAGCTTTGCTTGTAATGAAAAGCACTGGATTATGGGTTCTTGGCTTGGTCTTATCAGGTCTCTGCAGTGATATCAAACCGTACCTGGAAATACGGAAATCTGCAGCTTTATCCGATAGTTCTTTACCAGAAGAAGTGGAATCCAACGTCCGCAAATTGATCCTAGAAAAGAAGGGCGTGATGGAAGAGTTGAAACAGCTGATCAACAATGCAGCGGCGCGCCTTGCAGAGGTTATACCCGGCCAAAGATGGAATGATGCTGCGGAAAGAGAATTGAAGACAAGATTAGAATTGTTAGAAAATTTAATCCAGGGCGTAGAGAAGCAAACAAATTATTTGTTCTCTGAATTTCTAGCTGCCAGAGACAAATTGCTGGACTGCTTTCGAAATACGAAACACAAGCCATAAGCCCAGTATTTCAGTATAATTAATTTGTAAATAGATGTTTATGTATTGAATAAAAAATATACATTACAAATTTGTATAGACTTCTAGTCAGTAGTAGGAAGATTAGTCATCTGACTTCTTGAGATTTTTCAACTGTTAAATCAATTGAATTTCAGTGACAATTAGATCCTTAAATAAGTTTTGCAGCTTTACATATACAGGATGACAAGCGAAAAAATACAATAAACCTTCGCTCCAAGCCCCTTATTATTGTTCGCAAAAAGCTGAAACTGAAAAAATTGATGCTTCAACAAAAGGTAAATAGCTCCCTATTCCAAAGAATCGAGGCAGACCAACTCGAATATGAAAATTGCTTTAATGGGTTTCATCAACAAACGCTAGTTGGGGTTGGCTGAGTACTAAAAAGTACATTCAAATGACTGACAGAAGAACAAATAAACAGAAACTGATTCGAAAAAAGGTCGAAGAAATTCATAAAATAGGCATATATCAGCTACTTGTGACGGAGATGAAGCTTCTGGTGCAAAAGTGCTGATTTTCATTCATGCATTGTGGAAAATATATAGAACTACGTATGGATGAATCACAGAATCAGTTAAAGCTTCTTACAGTTCAATTTAAACCCTAAAATCAAGACATTAATGAAGAGCTAAGATCATAGAGAACATTATGTGCCAATCTTTAATTCGAGAAAGTGGCTTTGTAAGAGAAATTACTAGTTGATCGCAGTGTGAACATGAGAGACGCATAATTGTTTTTTGCAACCTACTGTAACACCCCGATAATTCGTAATATTTATGATTTTGTTTTAATCCAAAATAGAAGAAAAATAGGGATAAATATTTATCGAGGGTTAAATTTGAAGTTTAGAATTTATGATGGGGCTTGATTGAATGAAAGTGGAAAAATTGGATTGAGGACAAAGAAGTTAAAAGATTTAAAGTTTATGTCCCTTTAAACCCAACAGAGCAATCATCTTTGAGGCTTTTGTACAACTTTCGTGTTCCTCGAAATTTTACGATTCCAAATTAGTTGCCAAGTATACAATGAGACCTTTGAAAAGGTATCCAGTTTGTAAATAAAGAGGGAGTTTGGAAGATATTTTTTATTTTTTATTAGAAGAAATATAGCGGTTGCAAAATGAAAGTTTTGAGATAAAAGGAAAAAAAAAAAAAAA
>CAIGRN010135577.1:0-26443 GCA_903798345.1 Fraxinus anomala
ATATATATATATATTATTTTATAATGTTCTAGTGTAATTTTCTTCTAGTTATTCTCATAGAACTAAACATCACTTTCCTACTTTTTAAACTTTTTTTTCTAGTAATTAGGTCACCTTTTCTACCTATTTACTAATAGAGTTGTCTCATGCTTCCCACTGTTTAAAGAAAGCCTCTTTTGAGCTAGATAAAAAGTAATATTTCGCTCTTAAAAGTCGTAGGTGAGGCAAGTTAAATGCAACACTATACTTGTTGACTTCAATTTTCTTATGGGTAACGTGGCCAACAGGTAAATGCTCGACGTAGATAACCTCGTGCTCACGGTAGCAAACCGTTAGTCACTTGTGGCCTTTCCGGTAGTGGCGGAGGCACTCGCGAGTACTTTGAAAGGTCAAGTCGGTGAACAGTGAAGAAGAAAGAAATAACACACTCGAATTTCAAGATAATAGAGCAAAGTGTATGTTTTAGTGTATAGAATTGCATTACCTTTGAAATGGCACTAAGTGTGGGTATTTATAGGGAAAAAGGTGGATTTGGGACCATTAAATAGAAGGACACGTGGTCGTATCTAGTAGCCGAATCTCCAACGAAGTTCTTCATGCATTTTGGCCACAATTTCCATCTTCCGGTAATCTAGCACCTCAGCAACACCCTTAGTTTAGGTAACTTTCACAATTTTTATTTTCCCATCTTTTTCTCTTTTCGGTGAAGACATGGATAGCGAGGCAGGTGAGGGTAGGTTAGTTTTGGTAGTCTCAGGTTTGAACGATCCTATTGCTTTGTCTACAGAAGAGGTGTCGAAGGCCATAATGGGTAGGGAAAATATATGGAAAAGACATGATAGTCCAGTAGACACCTTGATTCATTGGGGGCATCGGATTACCAGTCATCAATGACCACAGTTGATCTCGAAAAACCTAGGGTAGATTATAGGATCCCAGATGATATAGGGTTGACAGTGTCGGACCCTAATGAGCGTGCGTGCTACCTAAGTTGGGGTGAGATGCTGTTCCCGAGGCCATTTTCAAAGTTAGTCTTAGGTTGCCTTTACACCCATTTTTTTCTCTTCGTACTGAGGTCTTATGGCCTTGCTTTGACCCAATTGAACCCTAACTCGTGGAGTCTGATGGTAGGGTCCTAGATAATGTGGCGTGAGGCGTCGTACGGGATGGAGATGCTCTTTTATGTTTTCCAAACCCTTTATCAGCTAAAAGTTATAGATGGAAGATACAAAATGAAAGGGGTGGTACTATGACGTCTGGGGGGCTTACACTCCATTTGTCATCGACATATCGACTGTTGGGCTTTGTGGTTTTGTTTGATCCGGTTGATGACCCGACCCGAATAATGTTGCATGGTTTTTAATGGGAGATTTTCTGAGGCTTAGTCCCGGCCCAAGTTGGAAAATTTTTGGCCCGTTTTGTTGCCCATTGTGAATCATGTGCGCAGGATATAGAAAATGCAGCTTTGGTGATTAGGGTTCTTTATGACATAGAGAGAAAAACTCTACGACCGCACTTTTGTATTTTTCCCTGATAATAGTGAAATCCTTGCAACTCCATGGACGTAGGCAAATTGGTCGAACCACAAAAATATTGTCTTGTGTGTGTGTTTTCTCTATTTCGTGTTTCTCACAGGTTGGGAATTTCGGGTTGATTCCCTACAATTGGTATCATAGCCTAGGGTTAGGTTTGAGTGGGGATTGCAGTAGAGGAAGCAGGAAAGGCGTTTGGAATAGAAAAGTTCGATGGCACAGATTTCGCGTATTGGAGGATGCAGATTGAAGATTATCCCTATGGGAAGAAATTGCATCTGCCTCTTTTGGGGACAAAACCTGAGACAATGAAGGTTGATGAATGAGATCTTCTTGACAGATAGGTACTGGGAATATCAGAATAACTTTATCTAAATTTGTTGCACACAATGTTGTAAAGGAGAAGACCACATCAGATCTGATGAAGGCTTTGTTTGGTATGTATGAAAAGCCATCAGCAAATAACAAGGTGCATTTGATGAAGAAACTGTTCAATCTGAAGATGGCAGAGAACACATCAATATCACAACATCTGAATGAATTTAACACTATCACAAATCAATTGTGGTTTGTAGAAATTAATTTTGATGATGAGATCCGTGCACTGATCGTTTTGGCTTCTTTACCAAATAGTTGAGAGGCAATGAGGATGACAGTAAGCAATTATACAGGAAAGGAAAGTTGAAGTACAATGACATACGAGATTTAATTCTAACTAAGGAGATTCGCAGAAGAGATGTAGGTGAAACTTCGGGATTTGGTTATGCCCTAAACCTCGAGACAAGAGGCAGAGGTAATGACATAAATTCAAATTGGGGCATATCAAAATCCAAAAATTGTAATCAAAATAGAAGTAAACCTAGATCAGGCGAACAAGGAACTGTGGAAAAACAGGTCACTTTAGGAGGCATTGCAAAAGTCCTAAGAAGAAGAATGAAGATGATTATGCTAATGCTGTAACAGAAGAGGAACATGATGCATTACTTTTTGCAGTAGACAGTTCGCTTGATGATTGAGTTTTGGACTCAGGAGCTTCATTTCATACCACTCCACACCGAGAAATTATTCAGACTATGTTGCAGGTGATTTTGGTAAGGTGTATTTAGTTGATGGTGCAGCCTTGGATATTGTGGGTATGGGAGATGTCTGAATATTATTACCCTATGTGTCTGTTTGGTTATTGGAGAAGGTTCGACATATTCCTAACTTGAGGAGGAATCTGATTTCTATTGGACAACTTGATGATGAAGGGCATGCAATACTATTTGTTGGTAGTACTTAGAAGGTTACAAAGGGAGCCAGAATATTGGCTCGTGGAAAGAAGACATGTACTCTATATATGATCTCAAGTCTAAGAGACACAATTGTAGTTGCTGAAGCAAGTAATGATACAAGTCTATGGCACCGTAGACTTGGTTACATGAGTGAGAAAGGGATGAAGATGCTCATGACAAGAGGAAAACTATCAGAATTGAAGTCCATTGAGTTTGACATGTGTGAAAGCTGCATCTTAGGAAAGCAGAAAAATGTGAGCTTTTTGAAAACTGGCATGGCACCGAAAGCTTAAAAATTAAAGTTAGTACACACTGATCTGTGGGGTCCTTCTCCGATTGCATCCCTTGGAGGTTCAAGGTACTACATTACTTTCATTGATGACTCAAGTAGAAAGGTATGTATTTATTTTCTGAAAAATAAATATGATGTATTTGAAAATTTTAAGAAGTGGAAGGCCATGGTTGAGACAGAAACATGTTTGAAAGTAAAATGTTTGAGGTCAGAAATTGAGGAGAGTACATAGATGGAGGGTTCAGTGAGTATTGTGCTGCACAGGGAATTAGGATGGAGAAGACCATTTTCAGGACACCACAGCATAATGGTGTGGCTGAACACATGAACAGAACTCTCCATGAGCATGCTAAGAGTATGAGGTTGCATGCTGGACTACGAAAAACTTTCTGGGTTGATACTATTAGCACTGTAGCTTACCTAATAAACCGAGGGCCATCAGTTCCCATGGAGTTCAGACTTCCTGAGGAAGTTTGGAGCGGTAAAGAGATAAAGTTTTCACATTTACAAGTTTTTGGTTGTGTTTCTTATGTTCATATTGATTCTAATACTTGTAGTAAACTTGATGCAAAATCTAAAATATTTTTTTTTATTGGCTATGGTGATGAGACATTTGGCTATAGGTTTTTGGATGAACAAAACTGGAAAATCATCACAAGTAGAAATGTGATATTTAATGAACAGGTTATGTACAAGGACATGTCAACTACAGTGTCAGATGTTACAGAGATATATCAAAAGAAATTTGAGTTTGTCAACTTAGATGAATTGACTGAAAGTACTGTCCAGAAAATAGGTGAAGAAGATAAGGATAATGTAGATTCACAGGTAGATCAGAGTACACCTGTAGCTGAGTCCGTAGATCTTCCAGGACCATTAGATCTCCACATCATTATTCACCGACTCTAAATTATCTCATGTTGATTGATGGTAGTGAGCCGAGTGTTATGAAGAAGCCTTGCAAGATGAAAATTCAAGCAAGTGGGAGTTAGCCATGAATGATGTGATGGATTCTTTGTTAGGGAATCAGACATGAGAATTGACTAAATTGCCAATAGGAAATAAGGCTTTGCACAAAAAGTGGGTATACAGAATAAAGAATGAGCATGATGGGATCAAGCGTTACAAGGTCAGATTAGTTGTCAAAGGGTTCCAGCAGAAGAAGGGCATTGGCTACTCATAAATATTTTCTCCAGTTGTGAAGATGTTAGCAATTAGATTGGTACTAGGAATGATGGCTATAGAAAATTTACATCTTAAGCAGTTAGATATGAAGACGACATATCCTTCATGGTGACTTGGAAGAAGACATTTACATGATTAACCCAGAAGGATTCATTGTTGAGGGACAAGACAATCTAGTCTGCAAACTAAGAAAGTGCTTGTATGGCCTAAAACAAGCTCCAAGACAGTGGTATAAGAAATTTGACAATTTTATGCGTAGAATTGGGTTCAAGAGATGTGAAGCTAATCATTGTTGCTATGTTAAGTCCTTTGACAATTCTTATATCATTTTACTGTTGTATGTGGATGATATGCTCATTGTAAGGTCTAGCATTGAGGAGATTAATAATCTAAAGAAGCAATTATCAAAACAGTTTGCAATGAAGGATTTGAGAGCTGCAAAGCAAATCTTTGGTATGAGAATCATTAGAGACAAGGCTAATGGTACATTGAAGCTTTCAAAGTCAGAGTATTTGAAGAAAGTTCTCAGCAGGTTCAACATGAATGAAGCTAAACCAGTGAGCACACCCTTGGATAGTCAATTCAAACTAAGCAAAGAACAGTTATCGAAGACAGAAGAAGAAAGGGACCACATGAGCAAGGTGCCCTATGCCTCAGCTATTGACAACTTGATGTATGCTATGGTGTGTACAAAGCCTGACTTGCACATGCAGTGGGAGTTGTGAGCAGATTCATGAGTAGGCCAAGAAAGCAGCATTGGGAGGCAGTCAAGTGGATTCTGAGATATCTGAGGGGTTCATCAGATACATGTCTTTGCTTCACATGTGCAAGTTTGAAATTGCAGGGTTATGTAGATGCTGATTTTGCTGGTGATATTGATAGTAGAAAAGTACTACTGTGTTTGTATTTACTTTGGGTGGTACAACTATATCATGGGCTTCAAATCTACAAAAGATTGTTACTCTATCTACTACAGAAGTTGAGTATGTTGCATCAACCGAAGTTGGAAGGGAGATGATTTAGCTACATGGCTTCTTAGATGAATTGGGTAAGAAGCAGGAGATGTGCATTCTATACAGTGACAGTCAGAGTGTAATCTTTCTTGCTAAAAATTCGACTTTTCATTCAAAGTCGAAGCATATACAGACAAAATATCATTTTATCTGTTATCTTGTTGAAGATAAGCTAGAAATACTTGAGAAGATTTGTGGATCTAAGAACCTGGCAGGCATGTTGACTAAGGGTGTCACTATTGAGAAGCTGAAGCTATGTGTAGCTTCAGTTGGCCTTCTAGCTTGAGGACAGGATGATGACTTGCAGGGATGAGGGATTATGTTTTTTGGAGGATTGCGGTTGATGTTGGTGATTGAACTAGTCTCCACGTGGGAGATTTGTTGGATTTTTTGGAGCCTAGTTTTGTTTGATCCAGTTGACGACCCGGCCCGAATAATATAGCGTGGTTTTTAATGGGAGATTTTCTGAGGCTTAGTCCATGGAGCCCAAGCCGGAATTTTTTTTGCCCATTGTGAATCCTGGGCTCAGGATATGGAAAACGCAGTTTTGATGATTAGGGTTCTTTTATGACATAGAGAGAACTGTACGACCGCACTTTTGTATTTTTCCGTGATAATAGTGAAATCCCTGCAATTCCGTGGACATAGACAAATTGGTCGAACCACATAAATATTGTCTTGTGCGTGTGATTGTTTTTCTTTGGCGTGTGTATTCCCTCTATTTTGTATTTCTCACAGGTTGAAAATTTTGGGTTGATTCCCTACAACACCGACCTCCATCAAAACGTGGAAGAGCTCATGGTATCGGGCATCTGGACGATGGGACACAATGGAGGGTGACCCCCTGGCACCTCGACATTTAGTGAGTACCTCTACGGAACCGGATCTCTTGTCTATCATTTATTGCTTCATCTTCTGACCTTTTCATCCTCCCTTTTGCAGGTTCGTTACCTCGGTGCGAGATGTCTACTGAGGACTTTGATACAATTTGCACTATATATCAGCTTCCTCATAAAGAGAGATCGTACGACGAGCTGATAAAAAGGAACATTCACTTCGTCAAAAAGGGTGGCTTCCCAAGGTAAAAATCGAACTGCCCTTGTTACTTCATTTAAAGTTGGTATTGGTCGAGGTATATTTTTTACAGAGGATCTTTTTGAAGAAGAGGTCATTAAAGCCTAATTTCGCGACCATCAAGAGGATCATGGCCGAGGCACTCGCCTTGAAGAGCCCCTCTGAGGCATATAAAAAATAAACAGAGGAGCCGGTAAACTCTAGCAAGAGGCTTCCTCCAAGGAATGAGGACAAAGAGGGGGAAGATGAGTAGCCTCTGAAGAAGGGGGGCAGGCACGTTGGTGACGATCTGAAGTCTCTTCATAAAAGGCGTAACAATACTAACTATCAAAGCCTTATAGATCACCACGCTTAAATTATGGTCATCAGTAAAATTTGTACAGCAATCATTTACCTTCAAAAATTAATTGGTAATTACGATTATTGAGGAGCTTTTGTTTAATAATATGGATTCATTTATGCAAAATAATTATTGACTCAAAAGAGAAAATATAACATACCTGCTGGCCGTGGAAACGCAAGGATAATGGTCTTTCTTCTGAGACATTGCTCTGCGCAAAACTATCAGTTCAAACACCAAACAATTTGTTTTTTTTCTTTTTTTTTGGTCTACCTACCAATGTTTTACTTCTGTTATCGTGGAAATTTTTTTCTAGACTTTTCACATAACGCGTTTTCTACGTAAAGTCTCTTTGGAAATAGCTTAAACACGACATTGGTGAGACTTTGACTCTATTGTCTGTACTGCAGTTTGGAAAAACAAGGGGAAACTGGAGTCCACAAAGTTTTCATTTCCGTTCCTAACAACGCGTTAAGGCTGTCTCTTTATTTCTAGGAAATAGTTTAACCGCGTTGATGACAAAAACAAGATTGGTATGAGCTTGACTCTCTTAGCATGATTGATAAATTTATTCATCTATGAAAACCAAGGGCCAATTATTTTATCCAGACGACGGAAATTTTATAAATAATTTAATTTATAAATTTATAAATAAATAAAACACTTTCACGAATGTTTTCTGATCCCATTGTACAAGACACTTGAACATGTGGTTTCAGTGAACAATATTGAAATCGTTCTATTAATTATAAGTTGAAATAGTCTGTGAAATATAACTTCAAAAATTATCTAAACATGTTCGAAGGCAGTTTATTAGTTTCAAAAGCAATTTTTGACCTTTTAAAATTCTTGCCGAACGGGTTTTAATTGGTGAATAAGTGGATAGTATTTATAGATTAATTGAAATATGTTATTGAAAATGACGATTGAACATTTATAAATAATTAAAAAAAATTGCCGGAGAATTCATGAGAAACTTTCAACTGAATAATTTACACGGTAATCATCTTGGCAATCAGTGTAAAAGTCCACAGCTTCTGCCACTTGCATTAATGTTGATAGAAATAAGATTAAGCACCTTTTGTTGGTTATATAATACTCTTTAATTTCTTGCTAAGTAGAAATGCACAAATGCATTACACTTGTATGCATTTCAATTTTTTAAGTTTCGAAACAAGATTAGTAGATGCATTAATATGCATAATAATGCTATTTATCATCAGAACAATGGAATATCGGTGATGTTACAGTATATTTGGAATACTGAGATTTGACAATTCAATATTTATGAGAGAGATGGGAGGAGAGAGAGAGAGAGAGATGTGAAAAATAATGGGTTGTCACATTATCGATATTTTATCATCATAATGATAAATAACTTTTTTTTTTTTTTTTTTTGCACACGAAATAAGACATTTTGTGATCATTAAAAAGTCTAAAATCATTGTTATTCACTATTTAGCCCATGTTTGATAGCCTTTAATTAGAACTCTTTTTTATACATACTTATTTTCAATCACACGTTCAGACAATAAAATATTCTGTCCGTAAACTCAAAATTTTTTCGTACTTTTTAACTACTTACTTTTCAAAAATTCATCATTCAAAACATTATTTTTGACAAATAATGGCTACCAAACATGTGCTTAGGATTGTGTATCTCAAGCTTATCCACCCCTTCCTTTTTAGCCCCTGTTTGATAACCATTATTTTAAAATTCTTTTTTCTACATAGTCACTTTTAACCATACATTCACTCAATGTAAATTTAAATTTTTTTTTTTTTTACTTTTTAATCACTTATTCTTCTTAAAATCACTATTCAAAACTCTATTTTTCCCAAATAATAATTGTCCAACGGGAGCTTAAGTTAAGACTTAAAAGATTATCAAAGGTTAGGCGGGAGCTCCCTTAAACTCAATTAGGGGGTTTTGTTGTACCCTTACTATCTATTGATATAAAAATGGAACACAAAGGGGAAGAAGACATTTCATCCTTAAATGCATGAAAAGGACAACCAATAAAATTAAATTGCTACACTAATAAATTTATTAAAGGCACCCTGATGAAGATTTAAAGAATATTAAATATGATTTTAATTATTATTTCTTTCTATATAATGTCGTTCAATATTACTTGTTGAGAATTTACTTAATCTTGTACAACTAAAAATAAAAATAATTTCAATTCTCACTAAAGATTTACTTTGTATTTAGATAGAAACTGTGATAGGAATTTTACATTTGTTGAATTCTGTAAATCCGTTTGCGTATCATGAACACGAACAATCATGATCTGTAATCCACAGATATCCAATTGTCCAACCTCCAATGAAAATCCACACAGAAAACAACAATGAGAAGATTAAAATTTCTCTTTTCTTGTGGTGCAAGATAATAATTGTGTTGTATGATTTTTCAAATCTTATTAGCTTATTAATAAAAGTTCAAGTGGACTTGTCCCAACACTTAAACTTAATCCAGTACAATGTTTAATTAATTTAATTAAACACGGCTAATTAATTAACTAATGTAATTAATTAATTTGACTAATTAATAAGTAACTCAATTAATTAATTGTTCAACAATTGTGAGTTAATTAATTAATATATTTCATTCTTCCAGTTCTTCTTTTGTGTGCGATCCATTATGTTCTCGATCACGATACTTAACGATGTGAATGATTATTTTGATCTAATCAAAATAAGATAAATTAAAATACCATTTTAACTTATCATTAGTTTACATAAATTAATTAATTCACATTCGTCGTTCTAAATTTGACATCTAGTAATATGTCTGACAACATATATGCATGAAATGTCACGCGATATGACAAAATCAAACATTTTCATTTACCGTGAAATTATAATATCTTTGTCAATATGATTCGATCAATAACAAGATATGAAGTGTATCAATCTCAATTATCGATCATATCTTTCATCCCACTATAAGATAATGTAAGTGGGAAACTCTTTTCAACTTATGAGTACATTTTGGCCAAGAATTTCGTTAACTGAATGAAATATAGATCATAATCTCTTACTATCTAAGAGTGACAAATTATCTATTGATCATTTACAACTTTCATATGATTCTTGACATACCCGAATGATGTCGTATTAACGACTTGATAGAGGAACATCCAATATCACTAAAGTAAGAATGTTCCCATATAAGGCACAATGACTTCAAGTCGAATTACCAATTTCACTACCAAACGTTCGAGATTAACCGCTAACACTCAAATAGATATCCATGTGGAATCTATCCAATTGGTCTCCAATGTTTTGTTCTTTAACAAAATATTCCCGTGTTTATTTAAATGTCACTACATTTTAGTTTGTGAGATCAACTACTTACTTCAAAAGTGAGAAATGACACACGTGATGATCTAATTGTAATAATGATATCCGTATCTTGTTATTTTTTATGACCATGGATAATTCAAGATTCAGCCATATGTAATTTGCCTCTCATAATCACAACTTTTTGTGATTAACAAGTTACAAAAACTTGAATTTTCGAATTCTATTAATTTAATAATTAGAAAATATATTCAATTAAATAATATATCTCACCAAAATATAAAATGCATTAATCATATTAAAAGTATTTACAACATAAATCAATTCGACCAAGGCATAACACTTACATTACTAAACATGTCTTTAGCCATTATTTGATTCTCTTATTTTCAAAATACATTTGTTGATGTCGAAAATTGTGTAAACAAAATTCAAGTCAACTTTAAGTGTAAATAAGGTCTTTTTTTTTTTTTGATAATTACATACAAATTACAAGTATATTTATCAAATGAGATGTTTGAAATATGAAGTTGTTAGGTTCCTCCATCTTCTTTCCCTAAGGATACCATCCTTCTTTTTTATAGGAAATGATGAGTCTATATCTTTCATATTCTTGTATTGTCAACAACAGTATGGAGTTGGGAACTTGTGCCAATGACTTAAAATCTTGATTGGTTGTGAAAATACGTAGTTTACTAATTAAGTTCGACCTTACGTGCGGAATTACTCTAATTAAAGCAACAAGTCACTTTTAATTAATTTTTAGATGGTTAAGCATACAATCCAATTTTCCTAAACTGAATTACCACATTTGTAATATTTGGAAAACAATAAATAATACAAAGTTTGATGACGGAAAAACCAAATTAGGTAAAAATTTTGGAACCAAGCCGCCACTATAGACAATGTGGGTTACAGTTCAACACCAAACTAGTTCCACTAGCTTTTGTAAATCCTGCAACTCCAAGATCTGCTGCTCATTCTAACCTTGCGATCTGTTACCCTAGATACTGTCCAGCCAACCCTGCTAGACCTCCTAATCTATCTCTTGTAACTTCCAATTTATGCTATACTTACATACTCACAATCTTCTACCAAGATATGCTGTAGCGGTCTCACGATATTCTGCACACGTCTCTTTCAAGTAGATACCCAGGAATAACCTAATCCTGTTCTTCTTCCTGTGCTTGAATCCCTTCTTTAAAGTTTTAAGGAAGACATATGTTTTGGATTAGAACCTCTGATGTTTTCCAAAACTAGGTTGCCGGATCACAAGAATAAATGTGTTTGTTTTCACCAAAGAATTGTGCTCTTGAATCTCTCAAAATATGATGTGAATGTGTTATGCAATGAAAGCACAATCAAGCAACCCTATGAAATTCATCCCAAACTTCTGTATTTATAGTTGGGAACGCTTAGGAGTTACGGGCCATGTAAAACTCTTTAAAATCAGAATTAGGTCTGTCTGCATAAATATGTTGCTCGAGCGACAATGAGGCGAAAGGTGGGCGACACAGTTTCTGTTTCTGATGCTCGAGCCAAGTTTTAGCGACAGTCTAGCGAAATTTCGGCGCCCCATTTTCCTTGTTTTCAACCTCTAACCTTAACTTAACTCATCTATATAAAATTACATCCAAGTCCTTGACTTTTTACAAGTGTTCAGTTAAGACCCTTTTGTTCACAAACATGCCAATTGCAACATTGGACCTAACAGGTTGCTGTCAAATTAATATACAGTATCGAGTTGAGAAGGTACGCCAATGGCATATCCTGATTGGTTGTTTAGGTCGACTTCATCAGGTTATCATGCAACTACCTTAATGGGGTATCCAATAATTAATGAACTGATTAGAGAATGAAACTATAACATATGATTAGTAGAATTGTTGTGCGCTGACGTAAGTCTTTCCAAATGTCGTTAATTGATTGAATGTTTTGACAGTGTGTAAGAAATCTACAATCATTATGTCCCCTCAAACCACGACGGTCATAAGTACGAGTTGACCTTGCAGATCCGACCTTAATTTAGCATGAGCTAAATGCATATAATAAACGGACTTAATTAGGTTGCAGGTCCGATGTCAACAATATTTTTCTCTCTCTTCTTTTCAATCACACATTCTTAAGTAAAATAATATTACCCGAAAATTCAAAACTTTTTCTTATTTCTTAACTACACATTCTCTATCAATCAACTATTTCAAAATGCATTCTTCAATAAAAATGAGGCTCAAACAAACTCTTAATATTGTCGAGTGCTACTAAACATGCAAATAAATAATACAATTGGAGAGTTGAAAATTAGTCTGAATTCATTAATGAGAAATATTTAGGAAGAATGTGCCACACTAACAAGAGTCACAGCTGGGAATGCAGTAACACTTTGTATGATAAGACTATAGCAAAATTATTCAACAACAAATCGTTATAAATATATAGCATCATCAAAGAATGAATTGAAATCCTTGTAGCAGCACATGAATAAAATTGACTAAGCGTAAAGAAACACTAATAGAAAGATATGGTCGTATCCGTCCATATTTATAGGGTTGGATAGGCAAGGTTGATAATCACATAACGCATTCTCCATAAAATATCGTGTTGGTGGTACCGTTGTTGATAATACGAACAATTTCTCTTTGTCTCTCTCTCTCAAGTGGCTTCATTGGTCGTGAATTTTGCATTCTGGTCTTGATTATATCGTGTCTAGATCTAGTTAATCTTGTATTCTTAGTGACTGTCTTTCTGCATTAATTTCAATACCAGGTTGACCAAAATAAGCACTATAAAGTCATGCTTCGTATACAACACTCGACAACAACAAATAGTTTTAGTCGACGGCTTGTAACATTTTTGCCGATGTTTCTACTGCAAAAGGGCCGTTAAGATGTGGGAAGAGGTGCATATTGAGATGGATGAACTATCTCCGGCCATAATCAAGAGACGAAACATTACTCTCGAAGAGGCACGAATTCAAGCATTCAACCAAAAATACATATGCGTTCGAAGAAATGCCCCCATAGAAGATACCAAAGAGGCAAGAATTGAACTAAAAGCACGCAAGCCTGCGATAAAATGCCTCAAAAGAGAACCAAATCTATAGTAATAGAAACCAGGATAACCAAAAGTCGACCAAAGAAGAAAATTAATGATAATAGTAATGCTAAAAATACAAAAGGTAGCGAGACTAAGGGGGGGTGTATTCAATTAAGATTTTTAATGACTTTTTGGGATTTAAGAAAGTTTAGGGGTATTCAATGTAGACTTTTGGAAACTCTTTAAAAGTATTGGTGCATTTAATTGAGATTTTTATAAACTATTAAAAAGTTTTTAAAAGTCACGATGTATTCAATTAAAAATTAAAACTTTTTAGAAGTCTCTATAAGTCTTAGGGTATTCAGATTTTTATGATTTTTAGAGACTTTTATAAAAGTCTTCATGGTACTAACTTTTAAGCAGAAAATATTAAAATAAAATTTCAAAATTTGTCTATTATTAATTACAAGATTTTGAGAAACTTTCACAAAAAAAAAAAAAAGAAAGAAAGAAAGAAATTAATATGTATTCTTCTTTTAATATATATATATATTCTTTAAAGGTATATCATATTAATAATACTGAATATTAAATTTATTTTTTATGTGTATAATTATTATTTTTATTTAATTAAGGTCTTAAATTTTTATTCTATTTAATTTTTTTTAATGATATGGGGGAAAAGGAAGGAGAGAGGGAATTGCCACCACCTCGTATGTGATAATTTCATAATATCGCACTAATTCCACATAATTCTATCTCAAATGAAAAATTTCAAAAATCTTTTGAATTCTAAAAAAGTCTCTAAAAGTTTTAAAATGAAATCTTATAAGTTTATAAAAGATTTTCACTAATTCCATACAATTTCTAAAAAATCCACGAAATCCATATAAGTTATCACTTAAAAAAGTCCATCAAAGTTTTCAAAAGTCTCAATTGAATACATCCCCTAGGGATGGCAGTGGGGCGGGTTTGGGGCGGGGCACCCTCGCCCCACCCCGCCCCGCGGAGATAATCCCGTGCCCCGCCCCACATTAGGCGGGGCGGGGCGGGGCGACGGCGGGGGCGGGGCGGAGATTTGCATTGTTTACCGCCCCGTTTAATTTTTTTTTTATTTTTTGTATTATTTTTTGTAATTATTTTTAATTTTTTAATTATTTTTCTTTTGCACGGGACGGGTTCGGGGAGGGGATGCCCCGCCCCACCCCGCAACTTGAGGCGGGGCGATGCCCCATGCCCCGCCCCGCCACCCCGTCGGGGAGGGTTTTTTTTGCCCCATTCGGGGCGGGGCAAAGCGGGGCGGGGGCGGGGCGGGGAAAATTGCCATCCCTAACACCCCCTTAAGATGCTCAATATGCTAAAAATATTGATTTTTGTTTTTTGAGAGTAGGATTGGGATTTCGCCATTGTTGTGGTATAAGTGGTGGTGCTGTTGAATGAAGGTGGTGGTGGTAGATCCATTTCTTTCTTCCATTGTTTTGGCCACAACAGCGGTGTTGTGTAGGTTCGATTGGGGTAAGGTTTTGTAGGTGGTGGTTTATTGAGTGATGGCATGAAGTTTACCCTCTACAAACATGATGTCGCCCGTCAACCAGCGGATGTGGTGGCGGCGGTGGGTGGTGACCGATTTTTCCGATTTTGGGTTTAGGAGTTGGGGTGAGAGAAGACGAGTTCAAGTTTTTTCCTTTTTCTTTTTAATAATGATTTTAACATAGAAAATATAAATGTACCATTTTACCCATCATTTTATTTGTCAATTTGAGTCAAACATTTAATTTAAGGATTGACTAACATATAAGTGGATGAAATTTGTCAAATGAACTCTAGCTGCAGTGAAATTAAAAGATTTGGGATTGCGATCGTAAAAATGTAAGGTTAAAGTGTATTTTGAAGCAAAATGAAAGATTTGGGGACCTCCATTGGAATTTCTCTGTAACGAATGTAAAGTTTTCAATTTTCCTTTCACCTCGATGGATTTCAAACTTTTATTAAGTAATTTTATCATCTATCTATTTGATTGAAATTTCAATTAAATAATATTTATATTCTTTATTTAATTTTTATAATTTTCTTTTGTTTAATTTGTTTTATTTTTATTGTAATTTTTTTAAATAGTTTTAAAATTTCTTATTTGTTTTCTTCATATTATAAATATTTTTTCCAATTGAAAATTCTTTTAATTCTTAATGTCATATTTTTTTATTATTTTTGTTTGTAATTCGGTTCGCTTAAGTTTTTGTGATGATGCTTTATTTCATTATCTTTTGTTGAAAGTTCTAATATTTGAATTTTTGAAGGATGAAGTATCATCTAGATGTGAAGTTGAGATAGATGGCGGGAAATGTATTTGGAATAGTAGTTTTGATATTTTCACTACTGTATTGGAATTGCTGGATCATTAGTATGCAGATATCCTACGCTGGTCCTTCATGTGACCCCTATATCAGTTGAGAGAGGAACAATACGTTGGACAGATCATTGATGTATTACTATGTCGACTGCTTATGCTAGTCGATGAGGATGCCCTCTACTTCGACTTCGGAGGCAAGATCGCCACTTTATCCACGTTTGAGTTTGCCCTAATTATTGGACTGAAGATTACGAGTGACGAGACAGCTACTGACGGTACTCAAAGAAGCAATAGACTGTACGACGTGTATTTTCAGGAACAGGAAATGGTACTTCTACCGCAATTGATTGGCGCAATTAAAGAATGCGACTTGATGTTGGATAGATTGAAGGTATGACTGGTCTATATTCTTGAGAGCTTGCTTAGGTGTCATCACAAGAAGACTGCAATAAATATTTTCCATTTGGAAGTTGTTGATGACATCGATGCCTTCAACAACTATCCGTGGGGACGAAAATATTTTGAGGACACCATACACGTCTTTACTAGATCACACCCAAAGCTCAAAGGGTCCTTGCTAAGTACGATACTTATGGATTGCCAATGATAGTGCATGTAAATGTCTAACATAATTAATGTTAAAATATTTTTTATACTTAATTTATATATAATAATTGTACGATTTGTAGATTTGGGCATATGAGAGTGACCCTTTTCTTGGGTACCCGTTTTGCAAGGAGAGAGGGGCACGCTGCCATCGGATGCATCATTGGCGAGTATCCCGAACAGACGATTGTCCATTTGGTAGACATCTATCAACTCTCCTCGACGACGCTCATGTGAGTATTATACATTTGCAATTTATATTGTATGTCGTTTCAAAATTTCAGCATGTGATCGTTGACTAGTTGAAATGTCAATATGTTAGCTTGAAATCCTAATTGAGTTGACGTAGTTGATGGAGAAGTAGGGTCGAAGTTTTGTGCATGAATTAGCCGTTCCGCATACTCAAGACGACCAGATGTCCAATTCCAACATGGACTGAGATTTTGTATGTGATTCGAATATAATTTGTTGATTACCGTTTTGTATGAGACAGAATGGAGAATAATTATGTCCAGGTAAGTATTCTATGATTTTAGTAAAGTACGCTACGCTAACTTATTTATGCTTCTTTTAAATTTTTTTGTTTCTTTTTTCAGAGTTAGCTACAAGATAGCTCAAAGGACGATCCAGACGTTTATAAGTGGTTCTATGACATCATGACTTCGGGACCTTGACTCACCGACGATGTAAGTATAATATCGTAATTGTTATTTGTCACGTAACGTGATTTGTTGTTTATTGGTGTTTCATGATGTAACATATCGACCTGGCTATGAATTTGTTACGCAATCGGGCTCAAAAATATTCGAGTTCATTTGACACTCCTAGTCGAGTCATATTGAGCAACGAGTTTCTATGTGCCATTACCATTGAGTATCAGTCACTCCAACTTATGGGTAATGAGTACATGGTACTAGAATATATGCTCGAGTAGGTCATAGGTATGTGGCCAAGTGTCGGGGTAAGTCATGGGAGGGTTTGCACGCATATATACATTGCAATGATCGTGAATTATCACTGCTTTGTCTTGAAGATCGTCTTTGCTGATTCCACTATATATGTGTACGACCCCGATCATTCATGTATGACACAGGTAAGCTCGAGCTTAACCTAGGGTCGATGGTTGTGATCGTTTCTTTAATGGTTGGATGAGTAGGGGTGATTGTGCAGGACAGACTAACCATTGTATGGGATACGACGACGACGAGACAGTTGAAATCGTAAGTATTTATAATTTTTTTAATTTGAAAACTTAGTTTTTAGTTACACGGTACCGACCTAACATATTTTATTTAATTGTAGGGGCGATTGTGGTATGTTCGCAATAAAATATATTGAATTTTTGAGTATAGCACATAAGGTTGATGGAATCAACCAATCCTGGATATAAAATTGGATAAATAAGTTAGCGTGCGATTTGTATGAATTCAATTGTGATATGTAAATATTGTATATTTAGTTGTTTATTTAATTGTCAAATAATTGAAAATAGGGAAAATTACAACCACGGAACCAAACCTTTCATTTGTGATACCTCACGGTACCAAACCTTTAAACAACTCTCCATCAGAGTTCAAATTGACAGAAATCGTTAATTTGACCGTTAGTTCACCAAAAATAAAGGTCTGATTAATTGCTGACTAATTTTTAAAGAGTAAATATGTAACTTCACATTTTTATAAAAAAAAATATAAATAAAAGAATAAAAAAAACTCAATCATCTTCTTCTCCATCCACCTCACACATATCCACCCCCACTGCCATCTCCTCCATCGCCACACATATTCATCCCCACCCAACGCCGGACCAAAATAGATTTGTTGAAATGATTTTTATTCATGGCGAGGTGTAACGTGTAGCAATTTCAGCACTTTTGTCGTTGCGATGTATGTATTTTGCCCTTACCTTTTTTCAATATATTGAGTGCCCACTTGCATTTGATTAATTTTAACTTTCGTGCTCATTTTTTAGGTGTAGAAATTTATCGAGCCTGAACATGAGGGAGAAATTTCGCCAGCCATTAGAGATTTGAAGAATTTGCAATCTCTGTATGTTTTCTGCAAATAATCTCTTTTATTTAATATTTTTACAGTAGTTCTGTAACTAGATATCAGACGTTAGGCAAAAATCTCCTAGATCAAAACACTGACCAAATTGGTGCTTGATTATTTAATAACGTTTGCTAAACTTTATGAATACATCTTGTTAGCTTTTGCTTCCTTTATTTTGTATTTGGTGGGTATGTGTGGCGCTCATATAGATGGGCTCTTTGGAGTTTGGAGAGGTAGCGCTGGAAATTTGTGGCTGAAGGACGGTGGTAGAGGTGAGTGTTGTGGTGTCGGTATTTAGGGGGTTTTGGTTTGGTTTGGGTTGGGGTGGGGTGGAGTGGGGTGGGGTGGGTGAGTGGAGAAGATAATAGGGTTTTTTTATTCTTTTATTTTAGTTTTTTTTATATAAAAAATCTAAAGTTACCTATTTGCCCTTTAAAAATTAGTTAACAATTGGTCAGACCTTTGATTTTTGGTCAACTAACGGTCAAACTAACTTTTTATGTCAATTTGGACTCCGGGTGTGAGTTATTTAAATGTTTGGTATCGTGGGTGACATAAATGAAAGGTTTGGAAAAATTCTACAACTAAATAAAATGTTTGGTACCGTGGCTGCAATTTTCCCTTGAAAATATTGTTCATTTAATTGCGATTCCATTATAGATCCGTCTAATTATCATTTAGGGAAATCTGACTTGTACAAAATTGACGAGTATGCCATGTTGTTCTGCACCCACCGCACTTACGCTGACGATAAAACTTTTTGGTGGATGGTATTCTAAACGTATGTGGACGTTCTGAACCACGCTGTTCAACTTCGAATGGTAACAAACTCTTAAGTGGGAGAATATGGTCGGGAACTTCCACTCGACTTCATTCGGTAGAGGAAATATAGTCTTAGCATACGCTACTCTCCAATAATGAGACATGTAATAAGAAGAACATAATGTTCTCGCTGCAAAGCCTCTATACATAGTTACAATGTCTGCATGCTTACAAGAAAAACTCTCCAACTGAAATCGACGACAAGTGAAGGTGTTATCAGTCAAGTCCACCATATATGCGATAGTATGTACACATTTCATAGAGAAGCGTAACTCATCCAGTGGTTCCACATTCAATTTCCTCGCAACCTTTACAGCCTTGAAGAGTTTATTCTCTTGAGTCGGTGCTAACACGCTCGTGCAACTCTATGATTCCGCACGTCGATCTTGAAATCACTACTACAGCTTGTTACGAATGTTATCAATTATTGCGAGGATTGATAACTCTCGATCCTTCTTGAATAATGCATTGAGAGACTCCGCATTTTTTGAAGTCATCATGTTGTATTACCGTCCTGGAAAATGTGACCACGCCCAATGTTCTATCACCATTTTTTGTTAGATACTCTCATGCCTGGAACATTTTATTTCCTATTTACACCATGATCTTATTACATTCTTCAATACTGTAAGCTTTGGCAGCTCTCCTAAACGATGAAACGACATCTTTGTCCTCATACCGGGTCTTGAGGTTGCCTTGTATATGGTACATGCAATATCCATGATGTGTTTTGAGAAAAATTTCAACGATACTATTTATTATACACATGATGTGCCTCGGGAAAAGATTATGTAATCAAATCCTCATCTGTAAATTCATTTTCATTCTCAATGTCGTGAACTATCGACTAAATTTTGTGCGTAACAGGGAGATCACGATGAGGAACAACCATCTCGAGAATGATCATATCATCCTCATGAGCTATCTCCACTGTGTCCCAAAAATCATTAGCATTGTGATCCCCTCCATTCGAATTTTCGTGTTCACCTTCGACAACATTCTTCCTCATTAAAGTCACGTAAAGATGAGTCGTGTGCATTTTGTTCAATTTAAATAGATAATTCACTTTAGCGTCAGAAGCAACCTTTATAGGTGGAATATGAATGAAAGCTTCATAAGAGTGATTGACTTTCAACTTGTTTCATAAATTATGGTACATTTCCACATACGATGTACTAGATATTATGGAAATTGGAATACTATCACGTATATCACTCGTCCATTTTTATATCCATCGATCTATTTCATCTACTTCGAAATCACCAAAGAAACAAATTGAGATTACAATCATATATGCATGACGAAACAAAATTTTTAATTATAAGAAAAAAAAAGTTGAAAACTAGACCAAATCATTGGACAACAATTTTTTTTTTAAAAAAAAAGTCCTAACAGTTGGCTGTTAGCAGCCTGTTACGGTTGTTAACAGCCGACTTTTAAGACTAGTCCGAATCATTGTCATGAATATACATGTAGATAATTTTTTTTTCTTGTTTATGCTAAAAAAAATTATAGTCTATTAAATTTTTTTATCTATATATTAATCTATGTTGAAATAAGATTTATCGATTAGAAACGTAAACTAATTTAACGAAAAAGAAATTAAACATACACAAATATACTTACCAATTCAAAGTGATATATATATTTGTTCAACGTTTGATTAATTTATGAGATTGAAGTTGAAGCCGATGAAAAATGAGAGAATTTTTATTTGTATTGGAATAAATAGATAAGAAACGTTAGTTGATTTTGAAATTTTAAGTAGAAAGGGTTTGATTTTTACTTATTAACTAAGATGATATTATTATCTTTTAAACAAAATAATATTTTATAATTGTATTGTTTATTTAAGAATATCTTTGTTTTTTAGCATTCAAAAGTTCTTGTGAAAATACTTAGGAGCTGTTCTTTATGTTTTAATTTTGTATTTTGAGTTTTAAATTCATTTTGAGTTTTGTGTTTTGAGTGACAATTTTGAGATTGTTGAAAATGTGTTCTTTTTGGTATTTTGAAAAATTGTTTTCAAAAATAAAAAAAATGGAAAACCCGTTTCCCCTCCTCTCTCTCTCTCAATGAAGCCCACCGCGTAATTGAAAACAACTTGATTATAATTGAAAACACCTAAAATCGAAAGATTTGTCGTTTTGAGTTTTCTTTGAAAATTTTTAACTTGTTTTCAAAAACGTGTTTTCGAAAATAGGAAAGAGAATACGTTTTCACTGTTTTGAAAAATCGAAAACATATATTTACTGTTTTCAAGCCGTTTTCTGACATTCCTTATCTCCATAGTGGCCATTCAAATTGATTGCTCAAAATGGAATCTCCAGGGTTGAAATAGTAATGTGTTGGTGAACAAATAGATCAAACGATGTCTTAGTATAAGTACTCCCCCATTAAGGTAAGAACGGGGGCTCTCATATTCCTAACCTTAAAAAATTCTGAACTCTACACACACATATACACACTTTTAGCCACGTTCCGGTGACCACCTCATAGTTGGAACTTTCTGGTTACGAAATCACTGACTTGATCGTTGGAATACTCGCGGTCACTTCCACTTTCACCGGAAAAGGAGTGACTAACGGTGCGTTACCATGCATATGAAGGAGTTTACGTGGAGTATTGTTCTATTCTCCACGTGTCGTGACCATTTTTCGGGTCAACATTTAATATATTCCATTTTGGATTTGATTCAGATTTCTGTTTTGTGTTCATTTAAGAATTTGGAAAATTTTTTGGGAAGGAATGATGGTTGAGATGTGCAATGGAGGGCAGTAAAGTAGTCAACATTGTTGAAAATAGTCGAGAGAACGACAGCTCTAGTGATGGCCGCCCGCCGATTCCCAACCCTCTCGCAGTTGCCGCCGCCTACCGACACTGCCTAAGCTCGGGCAACACACCGTCGCCGTGTACAAAGTCTGTCGTTCGACACCCGCCTCTGGTAATTTTGATTCTCTCAACTTATGTGAAAAAATCAAAAAAATTTCTAAACATTAATTTTATGTATGAATAGGTTGTGGCATTCGATTCCTCTCAAAATAATTGTTGCATTTGGTAAATTATGCTCTTTTCGAAGTGGGTTGTAATTAGGATATTTTCATTATGTATTAACTAATATTCTTACAGTTTCAGCTTAATAAAAAAAATAAAAATAGTTGATTAAGTTATCAATGCCGTAAACTTATTATATTGTACATTCTGAATGCACCATCACGAAAGATAAAAGTTTAAAATGAGAGAAAATTTTGGGAAAAAAAATTCAAATATCAGTTATTCAAAACTTTACTCATAATATCCTTACTAGATAAGTTCATGTCTTATTCATTGATGACATCCTCATCAACTATTGAAGTAAGAGTGCTAGAAGCATTTGAGGCCTTTGTGTTTCTCAAGGTTGTGTTAAAAATTATGGAACAGAAGTAGAATTTTCTCTCCTTTATTCGATGAGTCTGCTGGGAACGTCATTTCAAATTATAGTTTTCTGTTAATAAATGTAAGCGATTGTTGAACGCGCTCTAGCTCTACATAATATCTACCATATGATGGAAGAAAAGGACGATCTAGAGTTGGATGGACATTTTGAGCTGTTGTAACGCATGAAAGTAAGATAATCTTCTCATAAGAAATTGAAGAAATGCCTAAAATTTAATAATCTTTGGTAACTGTAACTATTAGAATATTTCGCATTAGGTTTTCCACAGAAGATCAAAATTGCTTTACTTATCCAGGAAAAGTAGATTTTGGAAGTAAAATAATTGGACACGATATTGATGGATCATTTTAAAAATTTCATTTGGAAGCTGAAATGATAATTTATTAAGATGTTGCTACTTCTAAAGCAGACAATTCTGATTTAAGAATATGGCTATAGGAAATTTTTTTATTGTTTAAAGGTTGCAACTTATCTACGGGCGCTAGAGTGGTACCTTTGCAATTTTTGAATGGTTTCTCATATCTTGTGAGTGAATTTTATCTAAAATATGCATATACCTAAGTTTGATAGAGATATATATATTCAAAGACATGTTTGATATGATTGTTCAGATAAACATATGTTGATGTATTTTTCCTTTTTAGCTCTGTTTGTTGAAACACAGTAAATGTGTCATAAGATCATTGTGGGCTTTTAGTGGTTCACTAACACTATTGGGCTAGTGCTATTTGTGAATTTGCATTATTGCTTCTTCTTTACTTATGCTGCTTAAGTGGCATCCACTTATTGGTAGCTAAGTGATCACTTGGATTGTGCTAGTTTAGAATTCTTTGTGGCCCTTGGATGAGATCTACGGTTGGGTTTATTCTTGTGAGATATTTTTTCATTTGGGCTTCGACCTTTGAGCTTCAATACATTTCCTTCCTTGAGACTTTCTCTTCCCTGTTATCTCTGTTGGTCCGTCTCTCTTTCTTCATTCGAGTTCACTGTCTTCCTTAGCCTTTTGTTGAGAGAACCTCGTGTAATATTCAGGCTTGAAATAGGAGCTGAATGGTGTTGGTTTCTCACATGGGTTAGGTCAGTGTATAGGGCTTGAACTTGACTGTTTTTGGTAGATCCTTGGATCAATGACCCAAGTCAAGTTCTGCGTGTGTCTGGCCGATTTTAAATCTCTCTCTGGAAGGTGATTTTTGAAAGTGGAGGGGCTGTTCCTGAGCCTACCATTTCCAGGCGAAAAAGGGAAGAATCTCTCTATTTTCTATGTTTTACTTTCTCTACTTTTTCTGTTATGTTCAAAGGTTTATCTGCAATGAGAGTGTAAGATTATTACTGTAAAATCCCAACAAAATTGGTATCAGAGCCCTTCGGTCTAGGGTTTGGTTGTACTCTTCCTTCATTGATTTGGGTCATTCTTCTTCATTTTTAGTGATATATCTATATAGACCTTCAAATGTCTAAACAGAAAACATTACTTTTTTTGGCATCTTGTTCCTTTAATTGACACTGATTCCTCTATTTTTTCTTTTTTGTATGTTGTTGACTGAACTGGGTGATTGGCTGGCTCGATTGAGACCTTGAGGGTATATTTACTGTTTTTCAACAGTCATTGGTAAGATTGTTCCAAACTCATCTTTAAGTTAGGTTTGGTATTCTTTCCTTGATTGATGCATGATTACTTGATTACCTATTTGTGAATTCTGGTGATTGGATTCTTGTGACTGATTTGTAATCTTGAATGCATATTTACTTGCATCAACACCTGTGTATTG
The DNA here is from genome assembly GCA_903798345.1 of Fraxinus anomala. NCBI lineage: Eukaryota > Viridiplantae > Streptophyta > Magnoliopsida > Lamiales > Oleaceae > Fraxinus > Fraxinus anomala. The sequence continues at coordinate 24,090 of CAIGRN010135577.1, forward strand.
CCTGGGCTTAAATCACACCTGCACACACATCACATTGAGGTTTCTTGATCGGATTGATTCATTATTTTGCCTCAATTTCTGGATATTGTTTTTAACTCTATGTTTGTATTTTTTACATTGATCATTTGAATAGTTTTTCAATCCTCGAGTACATGCCATCCTTTTACAGAATCCGAAATGGGTTCGAGGGTCGAATTATTACAATTTGATGGAAATGGGGATTACTCGATATGGAAATAGAAAATGAGAGTCATTTTGATCCAACAGAGAGTTGCGAAAGCTCTTGATGATCCAACTACTTTTTTTGACGAGTTAAAACCTAAACCCGTTGAAATTGAAGAAATGAATGAAATTGCTTATAGTTCTATAATCTTTCATTTATCTGATAATGTTGTTAGACAGTGGACTGCCTTAGATGCTTTGTTCATGACTAAAACTTTGTCTAACAAGATATATCTATTAGAGAAGTTGTTTAGTTTTAAGATAGACCTAGGGAAGGATGTGGAAGAGAATTTCAGTGACTATAAATCGTTAAAAGTCTGGCTCACAACGATAAGAAGTTTGAGGATGAAGATTTAGCTGTAATACTGTTAAATTCATTCCTCGAATCTTATAAAGAAATAAAAAATGCCATAAAATATGGTAGGGACACTCTTTCACAAGCTATTGAGGTAGATGCGTTAAAATCAAGAGAACTTGAATTGAAAAGAGACAACAGAATGAATTCGAGAGAAGAGAGCTTATTTGTTAGGGGAAGACCTGAAAAGAAAGAATTTAAATTTCAGAACAAAAAGAGAAGGGGAAAATCTAAAATGAGATCCAAATATAAAGATAGAAGTGGTAAGAAATGTTATAACTGTGGAAAGTTAGAACATTTCAAGAAAGACTGCTTTGACTGGAAAAAGAAATAAAAAGACCTAAACAATATTGATCTAAATAATGCTGTCGTTATTTCTGAATTCGATAGTTTACATGTCCTAAATGTGTTTGAGGAAGAATTTGACAAAAACTGGATCCTGGACACAGGGTGCACATTTCACATATGCCCTAAAATGTCTTGGTTCTATAATTATAGAGAGATTGAACATAAGGTCTACATGAGGGATAATAATTCTCAGAATGTGGTTAGGATTGGTGACATAGCCATCATGATGTATGATGTGGCTGTCAGGCAACTCAGAGATGTAAGATATGTCCCTAATTTGAAGAGGAAGCTCATTTCTTTAGGTACTCTTGAAGATGAGGGATATACCTTTAAATCTGAAAATAACGTTCCGAAATTTTTTTAGGGATCTCTGACCGTTATGAAAGGACTTAAGAGGAATGGACTGTACTATCTTGAGGGTAAGACTGAAACATCACCTATTTCTAGTCTTCTTATAGTTAGTAAAGACAAAACTAAACTCTAGCATAATAGAATGGGTCATATTGAGTTTAAAGGGCTAAGATCTTTAAATAATCAGAAATTACTTGGAAAGGATGACATTGAAGCTATGGACTTCTGTGAAACTCGTGTTTTGGGTAAGTCCCATAAGGTGAGCTTTGAAGCTAGCTCTCATAGAACCAACAGACCATTGGACTATGTCCATGCTGATCTATGAGGTCATGAGAAGCATTCCACATTTGGTGAAAGTAAGTACTTCTTGTCCTTAGTGGATGATTACTCAAGGAAATTTTGGATTTACCATTTGAAGGCTAAGTCTGAAACTTTTGGAAAATTCGAAATTTGGCTTAAATCTATTGAGAACCAGTTAGTCAAGAAACTTACAATATTAAGAACTGATAATGGGTTTGAATTCTGTAATTTTGAATTTAGACAACTTCTATAAGCAAAAGGGGATAACAAGACACAGAACAGTTAAGTATACACCTGAACAGAATGGGGTCGATAAGAGAATGAACATGACCATAATGAACAAGGTTAGGTGCACGTTGATAAGCTTTGGCCTTGCTAAAAGTTTTTGGGCTGAAGCTGCAAGTACTGCAACTTATCTGATTAATAGGTCACCGTCCAGCAGTATAGGGTTTAAGACTCCACAGGAGTTGTGGATGGAGGAGCCTCCAAATCTAAATCACCTAAGGGTGTTTGGATGTGCTGCATATGCACATCAGTTTGAAGGGAAACTTGAGCCCAGGGCTGTCAAGTATGTGATGTTAGGGTATCCTGAGGGTGTGAAAATGTATAGGTTATGGGTTTTAGGGGTTCAAAACATTAAGATTATTAACAACAGAAATGTAGTCTTTACTGAATCTGAAATCTCATGCCTAGAATAGAAAACTGATGAATCAAACAAATCTAAAACTGAAAGAAATGTTCAGACTGAGGTGACGCTTGCCAAGTTTGATTCTCCTGA
>CAIGRN010135583.1:0-44203 GCA_903798345.1 Fraxinus anomala
GGAGTATGTGAAAGCCTTCTCAGGACATATGCTGAATATTCGAGATATGTCGAAAAATGATAAGCTATTCACCTTTATGGAAGGGTTGGAACCGTGGACACGCACGGAACTTCAGAGACAGAAGGTCACTGATTTGAATGCGGCTATGGGAGCTGCTGAATGTTTAAGTGACTATCAATCGAAATCGAGAAAAGATCGACTTTTGGGAAATAGTCAATCTATTGGAGGTGGAAACAGACCTTACATATCCAGCTCGAACTCAAATAGGCGAGAGCGTTACTCTCAAAATAAGGGAGGAGCCCATGAAGGCACCCGTCAGAGTAATTCGCAGGGAAACTATCAAAATAGCCGTCAAGAAAACTATAACGGTGTCAGTAGTAGCAACTGGAATAGAGGAAAATCAATGAAGGGCAAATCTGATGATACTCCTAAATTGCGATGCTTCTTATGCGAAGGATCCCACCGGATGGCGGAGTGTCCTCAGAAATGGATGGTAAATGCATACTGTCAACTAGCAAGTGATGGATCGAGTTCAAAGCAAAATACCCCATAAGCTAGCTGTCATGATGAGACTGAATCCGAGGAGGATGAAGATCTAGTTGACGTATTCTCACATTGGTGCAATACACTTGCCAACTAGAAAAACAACGCGAAAATGGTAGCCGTATTCCCAGGGCAATCATGGGCTCCAATATCGAGGCCACGTGTCACATCCCATGAACCCTAGGCTGAACAGCCCATTTCCAAGGCTGTCCAATCCAAATAAAAGGCTGAGCAGCCCATTTTCAAGGCTGTTCAGTCCAAACTAAAAGGCTAAGCAGCCCATTTCCAAGGCTGTTCAGTCCAAATTAAAAGGCTGAGCATCCCATTTCCAAGGATGTTCAATCTAACTTTGAAGACTGATCATTCTTATACCCAGGTCTCCCATTTATCCCCGAGGTTTGACGTTCTTGTTATGATTATCGTGTGCATCACATCCCAGAATCTCGAGCATGAGGCCCTGACATGGATGCACGAGGGCCACTGATGAGGAAGAATGTTGGTGGAGCTCGAACGCTATACCCGAGGATGACCTTTCCAATTTGGCTTCAAACGCCTCATGATCTCCTTAGGCATATCTCCTAGGGAAAGTGCACTTTGCCTTCCTCAAGATCATGACTAAACCTTGTACCGTGCAGCCCTCGACTCATCAGGATTCTCCAAACCCAAGAAAAAAAGAGTCATGCTGTTAATATGTTACCTCATCCTGAAAGGATTCTACCATCGATATCCCAACCTTATCCAAACACATGGATGATACAAAATCAATTATATTGCAACTTCCAATCATGGTAGAACTTCTAGATATTTCAACATTGTAGTCCTACTATGAATGCACTACCTACCTCTATAAATACATCATTATAATTCATTATTAAGGTACGTTTTAGATAGTCTTTCAGCACATATCTTTTCTAAAACTCTCTCTAACTTAAGCATCGGAGGGGCGACGAGGACACACATCGGCGCCTTTGTTTCAGGTACCTGAAGATCTCGTTTCGTGTTCATTCTCAATCGTCAAGCTCGGAAATTAGAAGGTGATAATGGTTATAGGACAATATACATAAACTGCATTACTATCCGAGGTTCTATTTGGATTTTGGCATATGGTTGACAAGTTGCAGTTGGTGGATGAAATATCAATAGATCATTTACAGTATTTATGATGCATCTCATTGAGATTTTAATGTTGTAATTTTATTTCTATTTTCATAACAGTATGGGTTGGATACTTCGGAATTCACATTCAACCCGTGTCAGTCAAATAGGTACCAGCAAGACGCTACCCAACCTTCTGAGGATAGGAGTCGTTGCATTATAATGTGATTGGCCGTTTAGGTTTTGCACAAATTCTGATGGCTCGTTTATAGATATGTTCTGATATTAATTCACTAGTGTGAAGATTCTGTAACGTTGGAGACTTTCTTCCAATGAATTTGTGTACAGAAGAATAATTTCTCAGGAGCTTATTACTTTCTTTTTTGTGTACAGAAGAATAATTTCTCAGGAGCTTATTACTTTCTTTTCTAAACAGTTAATTTTTATGGTTCTAGTTCTTCCACCCCTTCTTGTTCCACCTAATTTGTTCCCGGAGAATGCACCTTACGGCGTTTGAACCTGGCTGTTGCTTATTGAAGACCCGGACGGACTAAATAAGATGGTGCCGGCTACCCATCTGTTAATAGATTCTAAAGCTGGATGTTGATGTACATGAGTGATTTCTTGATAGATTCATGCAGAAAATGATATTTCCATATTCTACTTGCTTGATTTATTGCATCTCTTTCTCTGATCTTTTCTTGGGCTACAAACGAATCTATGTGGAGTCGATTAATCCTTTGTGTTCTTTGATGAAGAAGCTTTTACACAGAATCCAATCTTTATATAAGTTCATCATTCTCATAAATAATTGACCTGGGACTTTATTCATGCTCTCTCAATATAACACTCTTAACGAGGCGTATTTCATTTGATTAAGAAATTGTCGTATTTCTTGTTACATTCGACAATGGATATAAGAATATAAGATTGCAACACCTAACTCTTTGTTGGTTTCAATGAAACGTTATTTCGAAGTGGATTTTATATCAGAGGTGATAAAAAATTGTCAACCCGTCAAATTGAATCAAAATTGTGGTTTTGAAATCGTTAGTTTGGATTCATTTGATTTATGTTTTGACTATTTCAGAATGGAATCAAACCATTTAGAAGTTGTTCAGTTTAGATTTCGATAATTAAAAATCCTTGAAATCAAATCATATCATTTCCCTTCAAAAAGAGATTACTTCTATTACTCAAAATGTATTATTAATTAGATCAATATACTTTAATAAGTTTACTTGTTAAGCAGTTTCCATTGGCTCTTTAGAAAAATAATGATTTATTTATGATACTTTTGTTGTAATTTGGGAGCATAATTACCTAGAAATTTAAAAAATTATTTAATTCAATAAAATAAGATTCTTTAAATGTTCACGTGTATGTTATGTCAAGAATATGATCAATTCTTGAATTAATTTCGAATCAGGAATTTCTGGCTTTTTGGATCACTAGCCTCTGGCTTTTAATTGGAAGAAATTGAAGCTTCAAACTTGCAAATCTTCTATGGTATTCTCCAAAGTCAAGACTATGCTGATGGGTAGACATTTTTTTTAATTAAATCAAGAAACTAATTCTTGGACCGGACAATTGAATAAAGTAAGAAAAATAATTATTTTCTTCGTCTTCTTCTTCTTCTTCTTCTTCTCTCTCCCCCAAATTTGAACACTATGAAATTATATGTTATGATTGTTGTAGAATTTCTAGGTCCATCTAGTTTCTATTTATATAGATAAAAATGTTCCAATCCATATACAATAACAATTTCAATTTCAAATAGGAATTTTAATTAAAATCCGAATAGGAGTTATATGTAAAAGGGGAGTTAAGATCTCATAAAGTGAGGATATAATCTCTAAAACTTAAATTGTAGTTAAAGTCAAAACGCGATTTGGCTTCCTCGTAAAGTTGGGGAGTATAATCGCGCATTTTGCTGTTCAAAGAATTCATCAGACATTCTTGTTGGATTATTATTACATACATGTTTTGTGTGTTGTATTTCCTTCACAAAAGATTCAAAAAACGAGTAATTACTTCATCAATAGCGTGATGAGTCATAAACTAACCATGTTTTGTGTGTTGTATTTTCTTCACAAAAGATCCAAAAAACGAGTAATTACTTCATCGATAGTGTGATGAGTCGTAAACTAGCTTTGATACCAGTATAATGCATCAAAAAAGCCTGAGAAATGAGAAACACAAATTCAATCTTGCTCGTTCCCTTACAATATAAAGATTAAATGATCAAGAGGAACTCAACTTTTATATATTTAAATAAAAGACAATCAAATAACAATGAATCCCAATTCTAAATTTTAAGGAGATACGAGAAGCCCTAATTTATAACTCTACGTATGATAATTTGAACAAACAAAACTCGTACCAAAATAGAAGTCTTAATAAATAAATAAAGAGTTTATTTTGACATTCTAAACAATAAAATTTGACCTAAAAACTTGTTATCAAGAGGGTTTAGCCCACGGGTGTTGCTTAGATTTCTCGTCTCTGTATGACAATGTGATATTTTTAATCCAATTCCAAAGCAATTGACTCGATAAAAATATCCGTTGGCATCTCTTTGTAAATTACTAAGAACTTCGCCACTCCTTTGTAGATATAGACATTTCGAAAGCTAGGGACTAGAGAGTGAAAGAGATCGTTTTGGCTGCTTGTTCCTAGGACTATTTAGAGTGAGTTGTTTTGGTTGCTGTACATGTTTTCATTTCACAAGGTGCAATACAACTCGAAATTGTTGGGCATGTTGTCCAACTCATGAACGAGATGACGATACAAAGTGAAAAAAGACGTTTATATCACTTCCATTTGTAAAGTAGCTCAAAAAATATGATTGTTGCACGAATTGAAAACAACCTTATCGGTGTCCGGTATGTTGGGTCACACATCAAAATGAAATGTGACTAGTTGAAGACTCCAAATCACAAGTTCAATCCAACTTTAGCTGTTTGGTTCTCACTCATTTCTTCTATAACATTCTTCCATTTGGTACAGGACAGTTTATCAGTTTCTTTACACTTCGTATACATCTACGTCTAGTGAGTGTCGTATTGCAATAGCGTGTGATGATTCAGTTCGATTACAATTCTACCTGCAAAAAATCATGAATAAAGAATCTTGGTTTCGGTTAAGAAATGATATTGTCCGTGTGTTAATTCTGATCATAATGTCGTGCAAGCATCAAAGAACTCATAACTTCTTAATCTACATCCGTTAAATCCAATAAATAAGAGAAGAATATCGATTATTGGAAGAAAATTCCGAATATCGTAGAATTATTCCTATAACAATCAATTAACGGTGAGCTGTAGTTATAACTTTTAAGGAAAATAACAATCTTAACTAACTCTTCTAAACAACTTTAGAAAAATTAATCTTAATAAATCTATTTCTAATCTACACATCAGAAAACAAATAATTTTGACAATAAAACTGATTTCCTTCATAATAAGAAAAGTGCCCCACTGATGGGCTAAATGATTAAATTTGGCCCAAATACTAATAGGTTCATCATAGGCTCATTTTAGTAATATTAGTTAGAGTTGAACGTACATTGTACGTTATTCTAAAATATTTTATAAATGATGTAAAAGTAATATTAATTTTTCGAGATGATTTGAGAAGTCTCAAACGAACTAAAAAAACTAAATTTAGGATAGATATTTAAGAAAATAAAATTGTACTCTCAAAACTCAATTCCTACGATTCAATTTTTTTGTGATGATAAAATACTATAAATGAGAAGCTTTTTTATACTATATATGGAATGTAAGATTTAATTGATAATACGTGAATTTAAACATTCATTAAAATTTATAGATACACGAATAGAAATAAATTCATCTATAATAATTCTTAATTCATGTAGATCAAGATTCATCAAATCAATATTCATTGAGTCTAGATAATGTGAATGTTAATTAATTGAGAATTAATAATACGAAATTCATACATGACGAGAATTTTGTAGTATTTATTACATATTGAAAAACGAAAAATAATGTATTTTTGAAATAATTGAATTGTAATATGGTTAAAATCGTCCAAAAAATTATTTTCACTTGATGTGATATTTAATATATTATAGATCGATATCAATATGTTTAATTGGGTAAAAGTATTTGATTACCAAGGAGCGCAGCGTGAGCTTGGCATCAATTGATCTATTCTCCGGAGTAGGTAAAAGGGATTTGAGGACAACTCCTTAGGACATATGCAGCTTTGATAAATTGCGATTATTCCAATTTTGAGTAATTATTACTTGGTAGGCAGTAGTTGCAAAATCATAGTTTGATAAAATAACTTCAAAGTCAACGCTTCTAGAACTGTCCTTGTAGATTGTACCACTAAGTAACTTGTATCAAATTCTTCAATAGGAATATTCATGCCTTCGTATCAAAGAATATACTTGTTCTTGAACAATAAAGCCTAAAGTAATGAGCCAATGACCCTTGATCAAAACCGAAATTCCGTCTCTATTGAGGGTTATCGGTTATCGTGCAATTTTTGAAAAGTTAAAAATTGTTTCTAAAATTAATAAGTTATTTATTAAACTATATGAATAATTTTTTGAAAATTATTTATCTGACTAGAAAAATTTTTAGAGATAAAATTCTTCTATATAAAGCAAAAGTAAAAATAAAAATTATGTCAAAATATCCTAAAAATATCGTCAACCAAGCATCAAACAATTCGATTTATCCACATGTCGAGACCTATATATGAAAACAAATATATATTTTAAATATAGCCCCTATTTGGTATTGATTAAAATTTATATTTTAATTTAAGTCAAGTCAACAATAAATTTTAACCACATATTTTATGGATCTCGCAACTTTTCAACCACACATTTCATCAAAATCTATTAAAAATCTGATTTTAATTCGACACGGAATCTTGCTGTAGTTCATTTATAAAAAAATATATCAGTATCAACTATTTGATATAAAAACATTATCGAATGCGTCCCCGAAGAGGCGTGTAGACACAAACAACGTTGACTACAACTGTGTGCCAACCAAAATTACATCTGTAATTATTATTCAAACTTGGAGTCTGAAATTAGGTAATGATTTCCAAGTTGCTTCATTTCCTATTAAAGAAGGTATTAATCTTTGATTTCCATAAAAATATTTATTTCACTCTTAAAAGACAAGGATGACCAACAAATTTTATTATTATTATTAATGTGAAAGGTGAAAATGATAAGAAGTCGTACCAACTATTGTTTCTTAACTCGTTTTTTGAATCTAATAAGTCAAATTAATATCATTAATAATTATTCATAATTAAAAATTACAAAATAAATAAATAAATTGGACCACAAGGTTCCATGACTTCGGGGTTGAGCAATAGCCCGAGGCCGTGCTCAATCTGAAATACTAAACCAATATATAAGGACTGGTTTGAACCACGTTTTTGGTATATAATGCATTTTGAAATAGTTAATTGATGGAGGATGTGTGGTTAAAAATGAAGGAAAAATTTTTGGGTCACGTATAATATTATTTTATTGAAAAATATGTAATTGAAAGGAAGAGGGAGAAAAATGTATTTTGAAAAAAAATGAGGATCAAATAAGGGCTTAATAAAAAGGACAATTTGATATTTTTCAAGGATGTTTAATTTAAATTATCGAAAAACGCTATATTTATAACTTTTCGAGTATTATGAGAAAATCTTGTAAAAATTTTCGTAATTCTTCCAAAACCAATTGCACATATTTCCATTATTATTGTCAACCCTTTCATAATTATTTTCAATGATTCAACCATTGTGCCTTTGACAAAAAAAGTAATCATTGGAATGTAGTAAGTTGCAAAGTCTTCCCAAGAAATTCTTCCTACGGCTCTTCTCAATACTTGATCAAACTATGATAATAACATAAAAGGAAGATAATATGCTAGTCTTAACAAATTGTAGAATGACTCTTTTTTTTTGGATTTATAACTTTTTCAGACTAAAATTTTACGATCTTTTTTTTTTTTTTTTTTTGTATGACTTAATGTGTATAAATTTCAATAATTTCAAAGGGTAGAGTTAGGTATATTTCAATAAATTTTGAGAAAGCAGTATTTTTCAATGACTGCAATTATATGTAATATATCTTTTTTTTTTTTTTTTTTTTTTTTTGGGGCATGAAATCCTTGGCGGTGCATTGTTTTTGAAGAAGCAAGATCAGTTTTTAATGTTTTATCAATCTTGTAAAGCTTGTGTTAGCTTTCTTTGTAAATACTTACAAGGACTATTTATTTAAATTTCACATCGGGCACCAAAAATCTCAGGATCAACCCACACGTCATTAACGAAACTTCGTTATATTATCTTCTTTCTTTCTTCTTGAAATTTGGGTTGCATGGAAAATTACAAACTTCTAAAATATTAGCTGTCTTAATTTCTTGTTTCAAACACATTTTGAAAATTGAAATTCTCGACAACTCCAAGAACTTTTTCGAAACTCAAAAGCACATTTCCAGTATCGTTCTATGTTTTAGTAAATCCAGAAACTTAAATGAAACTTTTGATCAAATATTCGAAAACTTTAGTTAGAATTGCACACAATCGTGAGTTTTGCTATGAGCATTGAGACTTTTAACTAAATATTATGGTAACATTTTACCGTCGTACTACAATAAATTAAAATAAAATTACGGTTTAAATCAAAGTTATATTCAATTATGAAACAGGGTAGCATTGCATATTAGCGGCGTACGTGGTCCCAAATCTTGATCCGCATCCAAATGAATTTATGCATACATCTGTCTCCCTCTACTCCACTGTATTGTTTTGGTGCTAACATATATAATTTTGTCTCTACTGTTTGCATGTATGCATTTCGATATTTTTAATTTATTTTATTTATGTGATACTCACCGGCCAACCTATAATAATGAACCTGTGTAAATAATAAATTACAATATTATTTTTTATATTTAATTACCCATTTGACCTCAAATATTCTATTATATGTTAATGGCGTTTCGTAGTGGGAAATCTTTGTCGTGATGTAATGACCGACTCAATTAAGGGAAATCAGTTGGTTAGACGGTGACTTCATTCGTATAATTTTATATTATTGCTTCATACTCTACTGGTAAGCCATGCAACTTGCCATTGCCATACTAATATTCATAATAATGAGGGGTTAAAAAATGCATGTTGGGATACTAATTGGACTCGACCGACGTGTTTGATTTGGACATGTCAATGGGGATGAAAAAAATATCTCGCATTCGCTCAGTTGGCGAATCACTGTGTAAACGAGAAACATGATCACTGCCCAAATCAACATCGATTTTATTTTTTCCTTTTTCTTACATGTTTAAATTTAAATTGTATTTCAAAAATAAAATGTAATAAGAGTGTGTTTGAGCCACATTATTTTGAAAAAATGTATCTTGAAATAGTAGATTGATGGAGAAAGTGTGGTTGAAAAAGAAGAAAATATTATTGATGTGATGAAAAATATTATTTTATTGAAGAATGTGTGATTGAAAATGAGTAGGAGAATGTGAACGAAAATCTTAATATGATTCAAACAGGGACTAAGTAAGTAAATGGGCGGGAGACGGGGATGCCAACCTTGCCCATTGAACACGTTAACATGATAGATCAAAATCCGACAACTCAGACAACACTAATGATGTTTAACACCATTTTGGATAGCGATGACATTCACTTTTAGTTGTCGAATGAATAAAGGAAAATCACAATATAAATGGGTCATCAAACCTAGATTAATACTAAATATATACCACTGGTATAAAATAATATTACTCTTAAATAAATGAATTGATGTAATTTTTAATTTAAATAGCTGTCAAGCAATGGCTTATAGATTCCACTGATGATCGACTAGCGACCTAATGACCTTGTGCTCTATCTTGGCCAACAACTAAGTTGGGTCTAAAATTGTAATTTTGAAAATAATTTTTTATATTTGATATTAAAAAAATAAAAAATAAAATCAAACTATTTATAAGCTTAAACGAGCATGGCCACAATTTCCAATTTGTGATATCTGATTGGGTGGGCATTGGTGGGTCAAGTTTCAGTTTTTTTCCATCCGCCTTCCTTTCCTTTCCTTGTACATCAATCGACTGCCAAAGTTGGGTACAAAAACTTACACCTAAATGCTTGTTTGGAATAGCTTAAAAGTTGATAAAAAGTTAATAATTAGTTATAATTACATATTTCACAGATTTATAATTTTTATCAACTTTTTAACCACACGTTTTATTAATTTTTATCAAAAGTTTCGTCAAACAACCCGTAATAAATGGTAATTGAATAAATTGCTTAAGTTTAGGGTTCTTCTCTTGAGAAAGAAATCTAAATTCCACTTAAGGATGAAGTTTAAAATTCCAACTGGATTGAATCTTTAATGTTATTAATTGGATTTAAACTCCATAGTTTTTTAAGTTTTAATTGGATTTATTATTTTATGAGTTCATCTTAGATACGTTTAGTGGTTTATTGATTCAACATTCAATACCTAAAGTATAGTTAGTCTCGTTATTACGAAACATGGACTTATTATTATCTTTATGTTTTGCATTATGAAATAATGTGCAAAATTTCATTACCATGTCATGGATAATAGTAAGTAATATTTATAGAAAAATTAAATTCGAAATTGTATTAAAATGTCCGTGAAATAAGATAAAACAATTATGTCACAATCACGATAGTTGTAAGCTATTAAGTCTTATCGAGATTAACAGGTCACAACTACAGTGTCTTTACCACCTCCACTTTTTCTTCTAACCACACTCTTCCGGTTTCAAAGAAACCCTCTAAATATTTTTCATCATATTTAGTATTTTTGTTTATGAGATAATTTGAATTGGTATTAGTTTACATATTACATAAGTCAATATAATGCATCGAATGTGATCCACATCCTCTACACTCGTGTTGTACAAGCATTAGGAGTCAATATAATACATCGAATGTGGTCCACATCCTCTAAACTCGTGATGTACAAGCATTATGATTCAAACTTGTTTTTAGAGCTTTTGACAAACGAGAGTTCGAGCTGATAGACACGATTCATACTCGCTTTATACAATTCGAGTTTTGTATCTTTGCAAAGTCGTGCATCAAGTCAATTCAAGTCAAATCAAACCTGATAAAAATCCGACGGCTTATACACATTTGTCCAAAACGACATTTGTATAAGCTTAATTTCCTGTACATAGCTTTGTTAGACGGGGAGATGAGAGTGACATGCTAATATTTTAGTACTTATGAGTTGGGTTTTCAATAATATTCTGCTTTTGCATTTGAAGGTGAAAATGACAACCTCAAGAATTTTACTTGCAAGTTGAGGAAGTGGGCATAACTTTTGTATCAATCGATTAACGCGTTACAAATTTCTACGACATACGATTGAATAAAATTTTTAATTAATTTTTCTTATTCGGTCCAAACTAACATATTTATACTGAACTCCAAGAACACTTGGCAGAATAGAAGTCTGAGTTGTTTGCTTCCATATATAGTACAGCGGGAATCACAAAACTTCAGCATTCATATTATTAGAATTTTGAGCGTAAATTCTTTGAACTTTAGATTCTGATAATGAAAGCGCGAAGAGGAAAGCGATCTGAGGTATGAATTTATTTGCTGTAATAACAATTCTGGCATGTTATTTTGCCTAGGTTTATGATAATTGACAGTGTAATGTTTCATTTTTCACGCAGCCATTTTGGCCGTCCATTGTGATGAAAAAATGGCTGAATATAAAGCCAAAGGTTAATGATTTTAGTGAAGATGAAGTTGATACAGAGAGCGAGGATGATGGTGAGGATTTCGTTAATTAATTGCCCATGAAAATTCATTCCGCGATTGATCGTTTATTTTATGAATTATTGTTCAATTTGATTTCAGCTTGTTCCCTTAAAAATGAAAGGATACACGAGGATCGTGATTATGCGACAAAGGGAAACCAATCTGAATGCTCGAGTCCAACTTCAAGCGGTAATTTCAGTAATTTTAATCAGTCAGATACATATGGGTACCCCTATTATGCTTCAATTAATAAGTGCAGTTATGATTCAATTGCATGCATGGCTGCCCCCATATACACACCTCTCACATGCTGCCACAAAATATACCTTTTAGGTAGATGTTTGGTATGCAATTCTAGTCAGGATTAGACAGTATTAAAGAAGAGAAAGAGTTTAATGTCCTTAATTTATATGGATCCTCTAAACTACTGGATTACAAAAAATTTAATATTCACGACGTTTTTATTTCTGTGATGCCTTTTGTGCATATGCTGTCTCAATCTTTTTGACTAAATTTCATGTAAGCTTGCTTCATTTTTACTATATTAGGACTTATGCCCATCTTCAATTGTTAAAATAAATTATCTTATATTAGGGGGCTAGATCAAATAGTAAAGCATATTTTATCTGATTAAGGTATAGATCTGAAGTTTATTTCTGCAAATATATTGACACAAAACTTATTTATCCAGGGAAACCTTCGAAAGAGTATTCCACAAGACACCGGAGAGGAAAATCAGAAACTCTGCGCCTTCAGTACATAAATACAAAAGATGTGAGGTTTGGCTCTAAAATAAGTATATGGGATTGTACTTTTGGTTTTAATTTTGATAGTAATGAATCTTCTGTGAATTTGTTTTGTTCCTGATCACTAATGATTATATTGGTTGATTTTTTGTGCAGAGTAATGATAGGCACTTGGAATGTCGCTGGAAGACGTCCATTTGATGATCTTGAAATTGATGAATGGCTTTGTATGCAAGAGCCTGCAGATATATACATTCTCGGGTAAGCACTTATGAATCTATAAATTGTTTTCAATGACTTCTAACTAGTCTGTCTATATAGGCTGTTTTTAGCAAATTTTGAGGACCTGTATTTGGTGGGTTCACTTTTCTGGATAACTTTATGCTTACTTTTAAGTCAATCCAATAGCTGGAGTTTCAGCACAAACTCTGCACTCAATTTTTTCCAATACTGTTTTTTCAATCGGATTATAAAACTGTTTATTCCTTTCAAACTGTAAGAATTTTTTCCCTCCTAAAGCAGAGTAAATTGAGAGTATGATATATGTAAAATTTTAGAAATGAGGTATGATACATCTTTATAAGTATATTCATGTAGGGATGTACAGTGCTAGGTTCTGTTGTATTCTAAAAACAACATGAGTTACTGCATGTCTAGAAGCACAGTGATTCACCATTACAATTTTATGCTTGATTCAGCATCCTAAGATACATCTTACTTCCTCCCATATATATATTTAATGATCGCCTTGCTTACTTTTTACATGGCTTCTTTTTTATGGAATGTGTTTGTGAGTATCATTGACAATATTTACTTGGTTCCCACTTCATTTCGAACCAGTGGATTTGATTTCCCTTAAATTCAATGCATTTATAAAACGAAAACTTAGAGAGAAGATTTATCGTCCTTTGAATTCCATTTGATTTTCTATTCCTTCTAAACTCTTTTTAGTTTTTATACAGATTCCAAGAGGTGGTTCCTTTGAATGCTGGGAATGTACTTGGAGCAGAGAACAGAAGTTCAATTCGGAAATGGGAGGCTTTAATCCGCAGGACTCTAAATAAATCTTTGGAACCTGAAACCATACACAAAAGCTATAGTGCACCTCCTTCTCCAGTTTTAAGGACTTCTTCTGCTTCTGATATACTTGCTGATGTGGCTGACACCCCTGTGCTAAACATGACAGGAAAAGATTTCATAGGTATCATGAATGATGGTAATAATGAAATAATTAGCACAGGGAAGAATAGCCATTTAAAGAGAATATGTGGCGTTGATTCTGGCAGAAGATTGGACTGGCCGGAACAATCATTGGATGCAACACCTCAAGATCTATCTTCCGTATTCAAATTACGAAGAACAATGAGTAGTTCTGCAGGATTTGGTTTTGAATTGATGGAAATTTCTCCTAGTTCCGGCACTGAGAATATTGCATTAAGTGGTTATGGGTTGAAAAGAGTGCACCAAAGTTCTGGAAACTTGGGCTCGATCTGGATGGATCAACAAGTTGGACTTGAAATTCTAGATTCTCTCTCTGACGAATCTGATCAAATTTCTGGAGAAGAAGATGGTTCTGTTGTACAGTTACTATCAGAGGTCAAACCGGAAAATGCACATTCTAGGAAAGCAGTAAAGTCGCGTCCACAGTATGTGCGGATTGTAAGTAAGCAGATGGTTGGAATATATGTATCAGTATGGGTGCGTAGAAGATTAAGGAGACACGTAAACAACTTAAAAGTCTCTCCTGTTGGAATTGGGCTTATGGGATACATGGGCAATAAGGTATTGCTTCTTAGAGTTATGAGTTCAGCTCAATGAACTGGAAATCCTTCTTTTTCAAAATAAAAGGAAACCATTACATTCCTAGCCTTTTGTTGCCAACAAGTTCTGCATCAACTGATTGGTGTTGGAAGTATTAGAAATCTGTTCATGCCATATGCAGAGACTTGTCTTAGTTCTAAATTTTGATGTCTCAAGTGTAAATTCACATATTTATGTTTGTTCTCGTCAGATGTTTGAATATTTTTCTATTATATACGTGTTCTGTGCAGAGTTTTTCAGTTATATTGCCATTTTCATTAATCGGTATCTGACTATATTATACCTTCTGTTCAGGGATCTGTTTCAGTTAGTATATCTCTTTTCCAATCACGGCTATGCTTTGTGTGTTCTCATTTAACCTCTGGTCAAAAGGATGGGGCTGAGCAAAGGCGTAATTCTGATGTTCATGAGATTTTAAGGCGTACTCAATTTTCATCTGTCTTTGATGTTGATCAGCCACAGACAATTCCATCTCATGAGTAAGTTATATTGTATGAGTTTAATTGAATTTTCTCTTTTTGTCGGGGTGAGGACACATAGGAATACTTATTACCTACTCCTTAACAAGGAAAATTTAGATCTCTCTCTCTCTCTTCTTTAAAGTCGTGAAAAAACTCCTGAATAACACCTACCAATTCAATTTTCGACTTTTAAATGTGTGTTCCTTTCATTAAGTGAGTTCTTGTATTCATGTGAACTGAATTATTATCAATGTTTCTAATAACAGCAAGGTATTCTGGTTTGGAGATTTGAATTATCGCATCAATATTTTGGACGCTGAAGTAAGGAAGCTTGTTGCTAAGAAGGACTGGACTGAGCTTCTCAACCACGATCAGGTTTGAGACTCAATTCTCACTTTTTCCTAGATCAATATAATTGTTTATTGGTCTAACTGCTGTTACCAAGATTATGATGATAATTTGTTGTCTATGAATTGATAGGTTGAATGTCCATATGCATTTATTTTGGAACCTCACATGTTAAAGAACAACCTTCGTACCTTGAGAAGAAGCGATTTTCCTTATCAATACTGAGTTAAAGAGGAGTTTTTCACTTATTAATGAATAACTTTTATAATTTTTACACAGAGGACATATTATAAAAGTTTTTGTTTATCTTTTTGTATTTCATTAGTCTTCAAGACATTTTGTTCGTAGTATAAATCTGGAGTGCAGTGTGAATATACCCTTAGATGTAGATTAATCGATAACCATTGTTTATCTTTTATTGACCAATCTTGATCGTAACTTTTCTTTTTCTTTGGCCCTAATTTGGGGTGTAGATAGATACTGAATACTATGTTTGTTAATGAAGTTGGGACTTGGGAGGAGTGCTCTTTTAATTATTAGCTGAGATGCAGTTTTGGGTTGATATGCATATATATTTATTTGATGCCTAATGATGGGAAATTTTGGCAGTTAATCAAAGAACTAAGAAGTGGGCATGTGTTTGATGGTTGGAAAGAAGGGGCAATAAACTTCGCACCGACTTACAAGTATGAAATCAACGTTGATAGATACGTTGGGGAAAACCCAAAAGAAGGAGAGAAGAAGAGATCCCCGGCATGGTAAGTGAGACCGTTGGTGGATCATTACTCTAAATCCACACAGTTATTGTCCATACTGAACAATTCCCGAATTGTGGGCGACTGGACGAAATTCTGTTATTTCTACTCGTCTACAAACCAATATTTCTGGAGAATGTAACTGTCCAATTTCTATGGAGTTAAGTTTACATTTAGTGCTAAGAACCAACCCATACTTCACTTGATTTAGGGAAGATGAGTAGCAGGGACACCAGTCTAGGGAAGGAGATCACAGTGCAGCTGAAGTTTTTGAAGCATGACTTCAGCGTGATCCAAAATGTGACTTACTGAAGGAACATATTGCTTTTACTTCTGGATCACACTGAATTCACTAAGTAGCATTCTGGATTGCACTGAATTCACGCTTTACTTGAAAAACTTGTCTCCGGCCTTAGACTGGGTTCCCTGCCTCTTCTGTAAATCAAGTGAAGAATGGCTTTGTTCTTAACATTTAGGGATTGCACAGTTGATGCATGTTTGGTGCACTGGAACAGATAGTACAGTTAAAAAAAATTTGAACTTCTTTTTCTTACTTGATACTGTCGAATCTTGTCAGTCCATCATACCATCAAGCCATTAGTGCATATACCTCTGACTTCTACTACCATATATGTTTTATCATGCTTAGCTACTTGTTACAAGATATTAAATATGTGCAGGTGTGACCGTGTATTATGGTTAGGAAATGGCATAAAACAGCTTTCTTATAAGCGAGCAGAGATAAGGCTATCAGATCATCGGCCCGTGAGTTCAATGTTCCTTGTTGAAGTCGAAATCTTTGATCATCGCAAGCTCCATAGAGCTCTTAATTTCTCTACTGCTACAGTACATCCTGATATATATTTTCCTGATTGAAGGTTGACAGATGACGTAACAGTATTAGCTTAATACTAAGTGCTTGATGACCATTGTAATGAGTGGATAATTGTGTGCTTGTCTCTTAGTTACACTGATCAATCTGATAAACATAATGGAAAGATTGCATAATTTTGTAACGATATTTTTTCCCCTAATAGTTTGATTGCGAAATTAGAGTAAATTTTTTCTTTTTATTGTTAGTTGTACCATATGAAATAGGCGTTTCTTTTTGTAAGTTAGACTGAAAAGTTATATAATTTTCTCGTCGTACTTTTGTTCCAAATCTTTTATTAATTAGCTATGATTCTCCTCAATGATGGTTTCATCAAAAAATTCTATTAAAAAGGGCATGGAAAGACCAACACGTCCTCAACTTAAATAAACCAATTAAAATTATCTATAATAATAATACTTCTTTTCAACAAGATACGGAAAAAGGAAACAATAATTTGTGCAGAATCGGCGAACATTGTTAAAAAAAAATAAAAAATAAAAAAAAAAGGGTGAATTTGTTAAACAATTTTGGAATTTGGCAAAATTTAATGTATGAAAGTGTTACCGTATTTTCGTTTCCAGATAGGTCATGAGGAAAAGAATAGAAATGCTAGAGGAACATAAGGGTTCACATAGCATTTGACACAATTGCCAAATGGTGGCCCCCTCTAGCATTTCTCGGAAAAGAATTGTATTTTGGAAAAATAGCATAAAAGATTCAAGGAAGGCGACGCGAAAAAAATATTGAACTTATCTTGAAACCTATGTCGGGATATATAAGTTATTAGATATGATCAAATGTATATTATTTAAATATTATCTACATGTTTAACCGCTTGGCTCTTAAATCAGGTGGTTCAATAAATAAGTATGCTCAATAATTCACCAAGAGAAGAAATGATAAATTGGAAAATAACAAGATAATAATAGAGAAGAAATATACATTAATGTATTAAAATTATTACAAGTGTTCTCTCAAACTCACTCAGTTGCTCTCAGGTGTCTTAGCTCTAACTTGCTTGTGCCAACTTTTTAGTTCCAAATTAGGCCCCGTTGTCCTATTATAACTTTGTCGCCTTTGGAGGGTGTAGAGCATTCCTATGATCCTATCCTAGGTTGATATCAATTTTCTCAATTCCTACTAAATATGTATAAGAAAATGTTCTAGCAATGTTGCTCAATAACTTATCAGAGTTCCTTCACTGCAATGATATCTCTCTATGATGCTGTGAAATGTTCTCTTCGTGGAGCTCTCTAGTATACGATCTTCAAACATTCCTCCCTAACATCTAGAGAGTACCTTCAAAGATTCTTTTAGGGTGTGTTTTGAGTCACATTATTTAGGAAGAATGTATTTTGGAATAGTAAATTGATGGAGAATGTGTGGTTGAAAAAGAAGGAAAATCTATTGATGGGATGGAAAATATTATTTTATTGAAAGATGTGTGGTTGAAAATGAGTAGATGAATGAAAATGAAAATTTTAATGTATACCAAACATGAGCTTAATGTAAATCTAGATACCTAGTATTCCCTACAACTATTTTATGTGATGTTATAATCTTTCACAAACCTCATTGGTCAGCCTTAGTATCTAGTTGCATCCTGTATGTCCAACTTTCGAGTATTCCTTCATTGGCATACACTGTAGGTTGTAGTACCACACCCAACTCCATCCCATGCCTTTGGCTCCATTGCAGTGCGTGACCTTCGGCCCCTTGCCTTTGGTTTCCTCGTAACTAAGCCTATGGCCCCTCTGTTGCAACTTATGTCTATACTCTACTTGAGCATCGTTGAGAACAAATGTCAACGGATTTGTTGAGTTTCTAATTGTGTCATGACATGACGAACAACTTTCGTGTTATACGCACACAAAAAAAATAAAAATAAAAATAAAAAGGAATGATGATACTAATGTCTAGTGTTGTACACAAAAGAACATGATTCCATTGTTTGAAATAATTTGAGACCAAGTATGACAGCATCGTAACCAAACTCTTGAACATAGGATTGTGCTCTATCGTTCTCTTCGAATCATATCTCCAATCAATTTTTTATTATTATATTATTAGTCAAAATTAGCAATTAAAAAGTATTAGTTCGTTCAAAACTGACAATAATAAAATCTAGTCCACGCAAATTAGATGTTAATAAAACTTTTCACATGAATCTCATATTAACACTTTCATATAAAATAACATAATAAAAATAATCTAGTAGATATTTTTTTTTTCATGTTTCCTACAGAAAATATGAAGAGGGGCATATAATTTGTACACAGTGGCATATTCTAAGGAGTTGTTTGATTCCACTTTTTTTAAATACATTTGTGTCTTCCGTTTTTCGATTTTATATTTTTCAATAAAATAATATTATATGTAAATCTAAATTTTTTAACAACACGTTCTTTATCAAAATATTATTTCAAAATACATTATTTTATGCTTCAAACATGCTCTAAATATTTCGAAGTAATAAAAAGAGGAAAATAAAAAATAAAAATCAAGCACCCACTCAGGCACCATGGTTCACCAGGTGGCCTGGTGCACCCCGAGTTTCGTGGACAGCATCATAGACGCGCCAAAAACCGGGAAGTCTCTTTCACAAATTAGACACATATTTGTATAGCAGTTGAATCGGTCCACTCCACCTGTCCACAATCCACATGCTGCAGCTCTTACACTTGGTTCTTGAGCAATTACATCACAAACACTGGTTTGATTACGAATCCATTTTTGATCGAAAACGCAGTTTTGATTATTTTAATGGCGAAGACGATGAATCTATCAACTGGGATGTCCATATCGGGCGTAAAATCAAATCCGAATCGTCTGTCTTCTACGAACAACGTCAATCAATTATTCTTTCTCTGGACCCGTAAAACAATCAGCACTAGGCAGAACTTGGCGGTTAAATCCGCCAATATTATTGACAATTTCCGAGGCATAAGTGAGAATAGGAAAAAAATTGACTCTAGTGATGTTACCAGTGACTCTGCAATATCTGTAAGTCCTTCCCTTTTATATATTCAAGTAGAAGAGATTAAAATTAATTTTAGGATGAGGGATTGCTGTACATAGATACACGTTAGTAATTGTATGTATGTTTATTTATTGGAGTGATAATATAAGTTGTTAAATGAATCTCTCCGCTTCTGTGTGTGCATGTATAATATATATGGAAAATGAAATGGGTTTCTTAAATTAAAATGATTTTATAAAATTGGTACAATTTCTATGAGATCGGGAAAATAAAAAATAAAAAATTAAAACTTTAGTTTCACACATTGGAATTTGGCGGAAATTCATGGATGTTCTGGTAAATAAGTAGGTTTGTGAGTACGTGGTGATGGATTATCATAGGACAAAAGTTGTATTTAGTTAGTGGAAATTGGTTTCCACGAGAAAAATTTTGGTCCACGTTTAACCTAATTTTGATGCGCAGAAAAATGCTTTGAATTCCAGGGTGTACTTGGGTTTCTATTAGGAAATATTAGAAAATGTGAGAATATGTAGTGATTTCTAGAAATGGATTCTTATGTACATGTTGATATCTATTATACTTATAGATGTATATTCGAAAGTGATATTAAGTGCTTTATTGAATTTCAGTCTAGTGATTTTGGTCAGGGACTGGCACTGGTTAATTTAAATGATCGAAGAAAAACAAAGATAGTGTGTACAATTGGTCCTTCCAGCAGCTCACGTGAAATGATATGGAGACTGGCTGAAGCTGGTATGAACGTAGCGCGTTTAAATATGTCTCACGGGGACCATGCTTCTCACCAGAAAACCATTGATCTGGTCAAAGAATATAATGCTCAGTTTGTAGAGAAGGTTGTGGCCATAATGTTGGACACCAAGGTATGCTTCGTCTTGAAGGTTACTATGTAAAAGTTGGCTTCTGTAGTTACGAATTCAAGATTTTGCAGATAATTATGAACATACAGCATGCATATTTACCTTCTCGGTTATATTTTAATATTTCAACTATATACTCCATCAATAGCATTCTGTTTTTAATTCATAAGTTGATGTAGTCTTTGGGGTTTGAATGCATGGGCTATGTTAGGAATTTCATGTTGTGTCAGTCAGTCATTTTGCTGTACATTTACGATTTACCGACATAACACTTCCATTTTCTTTTGATGATCCTTTAACTCTTACTCAAATAAGCTTTAATTTTTTTCACTATATGTTTCTTTATATCTTTTGTACATGGACAATGCGACACTATTATAAGACATCTCGATACAAAATGAAGGTCTTATGCTTTGGCTGATAAAATTATTTGGGTTTATAAAGTTGGATCTTATGGTTAGAATAAAGATTATAGTGCCAGACTTGCTTGGATGGAGTGTGCATCACTGTCCAAACGATGCGACCTGCTGTTAAGGTTACAGTGCTTGTTGATATAATGGCAATGTTCTGATTTACTCTGTTTTACTTATAGTGTCATAGAGGTTGGACTTATTCTTGTCTTGAAGGTTTGCTGTCCTCTTACAAAGGAAACATCATCTTTGTGGTTATTTCTTTCTTTAATATGTTCTTGGTGCACTGTGCACCTTGAAATTTTCTCGATTTCTTTTCAAGCAGAAATTGTTATTCTGATTATTTCTGTGCAGGGACCCGAGGTTAGAAGTGGCGATGTGGTGCAGCCAATTCTGCTCAAGGAGGGACAGGATTTCTGTTTTACCATCAAAAGACACGTCAGCACAGAAGACACTGTCAGTGTTAATTATGATGACTTTGTAAATGATGTAGAGGTTGGGGACGTTATACTGGTAGATGGTAAGTGAAATCCCGTATCAAAGATGCTTGTTGAACCCTTGTTCGCAATGTGTGCATATGAGGTGAATCAGGTGATAGATTTCACTGTTTTGTCAGACATTCATGTGTAGTGCATGTAAGCAGCGAAAAATGGTTTTTGGGCTGGATTTGAATTATTTGTGAATTTGTCATATTCCTATATTTTTTCATCTGCTTCACCCAATGTGATTCTGAGCTTCTTTTGCTACAAAAGCATCAGGATTCCTATGTATTCTATTGCAATTTATTTATATATTTTTGACGATATCCCCAATTGATTGAGGGAAGATAGATATTGATTCTAGTTACCATAGATAGAGTATTATGATTGTTAGAGATTGTAAGAGGTTTATTTTCCTTTTCTATGTATTCCTTTTGTATTATAAATAGAGCTCTTTCATTGTACATTGTAAGTAAGGAAAATTATAAAAAGCTATTTTTCCTAGTCTCGTCTTCATCTTTCTACATGGTATCAGAGCAAGGAAGACGACAGAAACTGCAGCCAATAACAGGGATTCAATGACCTCTGAATTGTTTAACACCGACACAGAAGCTACCTCTGCCGTAAGTGGAGGAATTGAAAATTCTTCATTCCAACTCAAGATAGAAAAACTGGACTGAAAGAATTACAGGAGTGTGCGCAGTCTATCAAGCTAATAGTGGATGGAAAAGGGAAACTTGGGTACCTCACAGGAGAGACGAAAATGCCAGCCTCAACCAACACTGTTATTCTTCAAAATGGCGATAGGAGAACTCCATGGTGACTGCGTGGCTCGTCAATTCCATGAAACCCGCAATTGAAAAAACTTACTTGTTCCTGCCCACCGCGAAGGATGTCTGGGAAGTAGTGAGAGAGATGTATTCCGACGCTGAAAATTTTTCCCAGATTTTCGAAATTAAATCCAAGTTGTGGCTAACCAAGCAGGGAGAATGTGAGGTAATTGATTATTACCTTGAAATGACGGCATTATGGCAATAGTTATGAGGAAAAATGGAAGTGCCCAGAGGACAGCGTCACTACTGAAAAAAATTGGAGAACGAAAGGATTTTCGAATTTTTGGCTGGGCTTAACCGTGACTTGGACGATGTTGGCTTTAGGATATACTCAGTCAAAAACCTCTACCGTCGTCGCGAGAAGTGTTCGCAGAAATCAGGAGAGAAGAGAACCGGCGGAAAGTGATGATGAACGAGATCAGTGGTGTAGCTGCTAGACCTGGAACTGGACTCGAAGCTTCTGGCCTGAATGTGATGGGAACTGGGCCTCAAAATTTTAAATGGCCTGCATACTTTCACAAGGAGGCTGAAATTAATGATGGGCCCATTTACTCTAATATTGGGCCTGGAGGAGTGAGCCTATATTCAAAGGGGTCAACTAGTAGGTAAAACTCAAAACAACAAAAATGTCGACTTTGATGTGAACACTGTCGGAAAACAGGACATAAGGAGGACATGTGTTGGGATTTACATGGAAAGCCAGCAAATTGGAAACCAAGGTAAAATAACGGAAATCGAGGATATCAAGCATCTATTGATTATCCAACAGGGAAATCCAAAGAGTCCAGTGGGGCCTTTAACTCTGAGCAAATGGAGCAATTCTACAAAATGTTTTCTAGCCTTCAATCGTCAAGTCAAGTTGCTAAATATAATCCTTCAAGCTCTCTAGCTCACAGAGGTATTTTTTTGAGAGCCTTAAAATCCAGTACTCAATCTAAAACGCCCTGGATCATTGACTTGGTTGGGAGCCTTTGATCACATGACGGATTCCTACCACCTATTCTCTTCATATACAACATGTGCTAGTAATCTTAAGGTTAAAATTGTCGATGGTTCTCTATCAACTGTTGCAGGAAAAAGGAGTATTCAAATTTCTGATTCTATAACTTTGGAACCAATCCTTCATGTTCCAAATCTATCATGCAATTTACTATCTATAAGTCGGTTAACAAAAACTTCGCTCCGCTAATTTTTTTCCATCTCACTGTATTTTTCAAGACCTATCATCGGGGAAGACGATTGACAGTGCTAAGGAAAGTGAAGGACTCTACTACTTTGACGAGGCTTTTGTGAGTAACCAGTGTCAATTTAAAATTTGTGATTCTGCGTCTGTTCTTAGAGATAGTGAAATTATGTTATGGCATTTTAAAATGGGTCACCCAAGCTTCCAATACTTGAAACGTGTATTCCCTTCTATTTTCATGAATAAAACGCAAGTTCATTTTCAATTTAAAATCTGTGAGCTGGCAAAACATCAACGAACGTCATTTCCAAAATTCATATACAAACCATCAAAACCATTCACAACAATTTACTGTGATGTATGGGGCCGCTCACGATTCCCAAATTGTACCCACACAAAATGGTTTGTGACTTTTATTGATGACCACACTTGAATTTGTTGGGTCTACCTACAAAAGATAAATCTGATGTTCGCTCCGTGTTCATCAACTTCTATTCCATGATCCAAATGCAATTCAAAACACAGATTCAAATTTTACATACTGATTATGTCACATAATACTTTAATACCATCATGGGTAATTTTCTTCAGACACATGGAATAATCCATCAAAGCTCCTGCATCGACACTCCTCAACAAAATGAAATTGCCGAACGCAAAAATAGACATCTTCTAGAAGTTGCTCTTGCCTTAATGTTTACTATGAACATGCCTAAGATGTTTTGGGGGGACGCTATCCTTACATTCGCATATTTAATCAATCGAATGCCTTGTCGAGTCCTACACTTCGAGACACCACTCCAAAAACTTCAGAACTATTTCCCAACGTCTCGACTCAGCTCTAATATATCCCTAAGAGTGTTTGGGTGTACTGCATTTGTTCATATTCACTCTCATCACATAAGTAAACTTGATCCCCAAGCTATTAAATGCGTCCTGATTGGATACTCTTCTACACAAAAATGTTACAAATGCTATGATCTTCCATGAAAAAGACCTTTGTAAGTCTTGACTTTACTTTCTTCGAAAATACTCCTTACTTCAACACCACCTCTCTTCGGGGGGAGACCTTACATGAAGATCGGTTTTTTGACTTCAGCCTCTCCCCTCCTGAACCTATTCCACATCTGAACCTAGTATGCCATCAACAGAAGGGAACTTGAATCCAGGGGGAGATGCAGGAAAACAAAATAATAAGGAGATACTGGTTTATTCAAGAAAGCCAAAATCAAAGAACATACAGGATCTCACCTCTGAAGCACCAAGAGAGTCAGAATCGATGATAGCTCCAAAACCTTGGAAAGTATTAAAGGTATCTGATACGGACTTACCCATTGCTTTCAGAAAAACAAACACGATCATGTACTCTACACCCTATTTCAAAATTTATTCATATAATGCTTTATCTACAAGCTTTCGTGCCTTTACTACTCACCTTGACAGTAAGTGATCCCAAGAACTATTCAGAAATCCTTGGAAATTCCAAAATGGAGAGAAGCAGTATTGGAAGAAATGTGAGCATTAGAAAAAAATGGAACTTGGGAAGTACTGGATTTACCAAAAGGGAAGAAACCTATTGGATGCAAATGGGTCTTCAATTTGAAATACAAAGATGATGGGACAATTGAACGGTATAAAGCTCGGTTGGTAGCAAAAGGATACACACAAACTTATGGTATTGACTATACAGAAACATTTGCGCCAGTAGCAAAACTAAATACAATTTGAGTCCTTCTATCATTAGCAGCAAATTTGGATTGGCCACTTCAGCAACTAGATATCAAGAATGCATTTTTAAATGGAAAGTTAGATGAAGAAGTATTCATGATACTACCACCAGGATTTTGTAAGGCAAATGAAAAAAATCAGGTATGTAAACTGGAAAAGTCCTTATATGGACTTAAGCAATCACCAAGAGTATGGTTTAACAGATTTGGGAAAGTATTGAAAAGTCAGGGATATCATCAAGAACAATCAGATCACACCATGTTTCTTCGACCATTTGAAAATGGTACTAAAGTTATTTTGATCGTATATGTCGATGATATTATTCCGACAGGTGATAATATAGTTGAAATGGAAAGACTAAAGAAGAGCCTTGCTATTGAATTTGAAGTAAAGGATTTGGGACCACTGCGATACTTCTTGGGAATGGAAGTGGCCAGATCTCGAAAAGGCATCAGTGTATCACAGCGAAAATATATGCTTGATTTTCTAATCGAAATCAGCATGCTTGGATGCAAACCAAGTGATACACCAATGGATGTGGGAAAGAAAGTTGAAGATGGTGGAAAGCCAATAGAAATTGACACATATCAAAGACTGGTTGGAAAACTAATCTATCACATACCAGACTTGACATTGCATTTGCAGTTAGCATGGTAAGTCAACACATGCATTCTCCAAAGGAAAGTCACCTAAAAGCAGTCTATAAGATACTCAGATATCTCAAGGGATCCGCAGAAAAGGAGCTACTCTTCAAAAGGAGTGGAGGGAAAGAAGAAGTTTTCACAGCAGACTGGGCAGGTTCGATAGAAGATACGAGGTCTACTATTGGCTATTGTACATTTGTATAGGGAAATTTAATAACATGGAGAAGTAAGAAACATAATGTAGTAGCCAGAAGTAGTGTAGAAGCCGAGTTTAGAGTTGCTGCACAAGGAATATGCGAGGGATTGTGGTTGAGAAAGCTTTTGGAAGAACTACAAGTAACTATAAAGTTGCCAATCAAACTCTAATGTAATAATATAGCAGCAATCAACATTTCTCTTAATCCAGTCAGTATGAACGAACTAAGTATGTAGAGGTGGATAGACATTTTATTAAAGAAAATGTTGAGGAATGAACTATTTGCATGGCTTATGTTCCTACACAAGCATATATTGCAGATGTTTTCACCAAATGACTACCTAGACAGAAATTCGATGATTTCATTTTCAAGTTGGATATGATTAACATCTATGATCCAACTTGAGGGGGAGTGACGAAATCCCCAATTGATTGAAGGAAGATAGATATTGATTCTAGTTACCATAGATAGAATATTATGATTGTTAGAGATTGTAGGAGATTTATTTTCCTTTTCTATGTATTCCTTTTGTATTATAAATAGAGCTCTTTCATTGTACATTGTAAGTAAGGAAAATTATAAAAAGATATTTTTCCTGGTCTCGTCTTCATCTTCTACAATTTATTTTAATCTTCCATAGTCATTTGAATTAAGTTTGTTCCTTTGTACAAGTGGTACGATGTTTGTATCTATAAGAAATATGCATATAATTTTTGAGAAGAAATGCAATGCATGTTTGCTCAGTAAGCAAATTTTCTTTTGAGCTTGTTTCTATTTCATTGTGAAACTTGTTAATCAAAAGACAGATTATCCCGTGTTACAGGTGGGATGATGTCATTAGCTGTGAAATCAAAGGCAAAGGATTTAGTGAAATGTGAAGTAATTGATGGTGGAGAATTAAAATCAAGACGGCATTTAAATGTGCGTGGGAAGAGTGCAAATCTACCTTCAATAACAGGTTCAATTGTTTCTGTGCTAATCTGCCATTATATATGTTTTTTATTCTTTTGATTCTCAAAATGGTATAAATCATCATTTCGCTGCCCCTTTTTATCATCTCAGATAAAGACTGGGAGGATATTAAATTTGGTGTGGACAATGAGATTGATTTCTATGCTGTTTCGTTTGTGAAGGATGCTAAAGTGGTCCACGAATTGAAACAATATCTCAAAAGTACAGATTTTTCGTCTCTTTGTGGTTGGAATATAGTTCATTTTATTGATTCATTGCTTTCATTTTTCCTACCTGACTTTAAAGGTATCTTTCCGCAGGCTGTAATGCAGATATTCACGTGATTGTTAAGATTGAAAGCGCAGACTCAATACCAAACCTTCATTCTATCATTTCTGCATCAGATGGGGTTGGTTAATTTCTATAAGTTGCTGCATCATTAATTGCTATATTCTCCAAAAAACAATGCTCTTGATATCTGGATGGTTATTCCATTTATACATCAACCAACTAAAAAATTATTTGATCAAGTTGGCTTGATTAAATAACTACCTTATGATGGATCTGGAGGTAATTTTCATTGTTCTCTCTCTCTCTACACGTGAAGCACTGAAAAAAGTACCTATCATACTTGTGTCCTATGCTGCCTCAAATCACGTGAGAGAATTTTCCTCTTTTAGTGAATGCAATAATAATTATTGTAAAATATGCAAAGAGGAGATTTTAAAAAATAACAATCTAGAGTGGTTGGTCACCCTTTACCTGTATCCACCACCTAAGATGACAGACGGGATTCTCCTGAATCCACGTCTTGATATTCTTCCAAAGTCATGAAGATCAAATAGCTCATAACCTTTTTCCTTTACTTACAACATTCATTCACATAGACTTCCCCAACTCTTTTGGTGATGTCTAGTATCTTCGCTTCAATTCAACTTTTAAATCAGGGAAGCACAAAATAAACGCCAAATTTCTGCTATTGATTTTATCAAATTAATAACTCATATTTTATCAATTTTCATGTAGCAGAGGTTGAGTTGATCTTATTTATTTCCTTTTTTCCAGTTATATATTAAGCCCCTGTTTTGTATACCATTAAAGTAGGAAATTGAGTTTTGGAATAGTGAATTTTTGGAGGACGTATGGTTAAAAAGTAAGAAAAAGTTTTGGGTTTTCGTACAAAATATTTTATTGTGAGGACGTGTGGTTGAAAATGAGTAAGAAAAAAGAAGTTTTGAAATAATAGTTGGCAAACAGGGGCTAAAGTAGATAGATGGGATGTTCATAGTCCAAACATTTAGTAAAACGCCAGACTATTTTTCTAAATGATCAAGAAGTGATAGAAAACTCCTCATAGATTATTTGGTCAAAAGAACAAGGTCTTTGAGCAGAAACTTTCTGTTTCATTCAGAATTTTGACTTGCGGCTGCTGAACTATTCCACTAAAAGCACTCCATTTCCCTGGAAATTTGAGGTGCTTTCTGTAGTAAAAAAAATTGTGGTAGAATGAACTGGGCATTTCTATAAAACTTAAACTTTATAAAAAATGGAAATTCGATGTTCTGGCTCCTTATTTGAGTACTTAAGTTGAGCCAAAGCCGATCTAGTCTGTGAAGGTTAGGATCTTTGAGCTTGATTAGGCTGAGCAATGACTGCAAAAATGTTTAAACGATACTGTTCTTGTCGATGTACATTAGCTTCTGAAACTTTCACAGCATGTATGTTTAACACTGCTAGTCCTTGTTTGTTATGGTAAGAAGTATCAATTCACAATGTCCACATCTATAAGACAATAGCCATGTCCGTCTACTTGAACTTTTAAAACTTCCTGCTCACTAAGCCCTTGTTACTCTCCCTTTAAAACAAAATTCTTTAATTTTCATTTTCATTTTCTTTTTCAACCACACATTTACACGATAAAATATTTTGCACATAAACCCAAAACTTTTTCCTAATTTTTAACCACACATTCTTATTCAAAACTCTATTTTTTCAAAATAATAGCCATCAATCAGGGGCTAGAGCATGTTTTGGAAGTTTATTAACAGTTTAAATTATAAGTCGATAGAAATGAGTGGTGAATATTTGGATAGTACTTGTGGTCCCTTGGAATATAGATAAAAAGTGGCTTGTTCATAAACAGTTCATAAACATGAGCCAAACATTGGCTAAGACTTACTAAATTGTCCATTAACTTCTAATTCTATATCTTCCTTCTCTTATCAGCTATGAATATAAATAAATGGCTATTTCCATGACTGATACCAGCTTTACTCGCATCAAAATTTTCTTATAACCAAGATGCATTGGGAAGTTTCAAACACCACATATACTAACTAAACACAGATTCCTGTAGTCATCCCTCTTGTACATACGGCATAAACATCCACCACCGCCACCTCTAAATTCATTGTCAAGAGTCAAAACTTTCCAATATTAAGAGATTACAGTTTTAACTATCAACTTTAATTAACCTCACAACTGTAATATTTCATCATTGAAAACCTCTATTTTAAGTTTATAATGAACTATTACTATTTTTACCTGTATCACAGTAGAACTTCAGTTAGATACAGTAATAAACTTACATAAGCCTGTAGACATTACTCATTTCCCTCCTCTCTCTCTCACTTGCTCTATACCCCGGCACACGCACCATTGTTTGGGCGTCTTTTGAATGTATTCACCACTTCGCTTCTTTTTGCCATTTTTAAACATTTTCTTGTTTCTTATGGATGTCAGTCATTCAATCATATGAAATAGTGCTTCCCCTTATTAATTTCTACAGCAATAAGTTGGTTGCCTAATTATATAAAATATAGAATATCAAAGTTTTTTGCAACATTAACGTGACAACTGGCGGTTACACCTCCAAGATAGACTTCTTTACAGAAAAGAGACTCATGACTTTACAAATTAATGCTAATTCAATTAGTTTATCTAAACTAAAGTTACAGTGAAACTGGTCCAGAATTAATTTTCACCTCGTGTATATGATATGTAATTATATTTGTATTAGCACTAGGAAAAGTAACTTTTATTAGGGAAATATATCTAGTTAACTTTTGTGACAACTTATGATAGGCAATGGTAGCCCGTGGCGACCTTGGAGCTGAACTTCCAATTGAGGATGTCCCTATATTGCAGGTATTTGATGCTGTTGCATGTTACACTTTTATTGTTTCGGTTCATTAATATATTTGATAAGAGTTGTAAATGTCCATTTACAATTGAGTTGTATGGAACAGCTGCACAAAGCAAGAAAAAGAAAAATGCTTCTTGGCTTTATTTGGTTACTGCATTTGATCATGGCAAGTGAATACAAAATTGTTTTCTACCACTATGTTCTCCTACCAAAATCAAGATCAATTTTGATAACATTTCGAATGTAGTTGAACTTGCTAGGATAGAGAAATAACTGCAATGGAAAAATTATGAAATTTGTTCCTTGGTTATGTTGTTATGCTCATTTCCTTCCACCTTCATTGGAATCCAATGTCTAGAGGGAGACCAAATGATAAGATCAGCTCAAACCATATTTTTCTTTCTTTTGGGAAAAGGATTACATTTCTATTCTCTTTCTAGTGGGACCTTCCTTGAGTTCTGTTTTTGGCTTGGTTTGGGGTGGGGGTATTGGTGGCGGCAACGGGAGCTTTTAATATACTGATAGGTGATCCACAAACTTCATATAGTATGACTGCAGATATACCCGTCATGTTGTTACAGAACACTAATTTTAATTTTAAACTTGAATTTTTTAATAAGATATCCGAACAGGGTGATTGTATGGTTCACGGATGATCCTTAGAGCATAGTGTTTCTCAAACATGCTCATATTTGGGGCACTTGCACTGTCAACCAGTGTTCGCTTTAGGGTCCATAGATTTTACCTGTATGCTACCAAGATATTTTCCAAGATTTCTCTTAAGTGGCATGCTATTATTATCTCTCATTTACTGATCTCAAAATGTATGCCTTTTGAATGTGTCACAGTCTATTACATTCATCTTAATGAATGTATTTACATCTAGTTGGTGGTAAATCACGGCACATATCCATGCACATGTATGAAAACTGATCATGTCAGATATATAAGGAAATGTCACCAATATTTCAGAAATTTATACGGGAAAATATACTATTAGCTCTTGTACAAAAGTATATTTGCAGTTAAACATTTAAGGGGCATGAGCAATGTGATGACTTGGATGTGTGTGATATGAAGAATTAGAATTAACTGTATTAGTATTCTTGTTTGTAATGTTATAAGTAGAAGCATTCACAGGTAAGATAATCTAGAAAAAAAGATTCAGTGAAATAGGGTTGTAAATCCAATCAGTAACCATGAACCTGTTTGATCTACCTGCCAAATAGTTGTTTGGGTTGGGGATTTAAGGTAAAATTATGTGCATCACAACATAATGGAAGTGTGTGGCGGGTTTAGACATCTTCTGAAGAAGACATCACCGACTTTCCAGAATTTTCATCAAGCTACCAACATAAGAGAATAATCTAGAATGCATCCATGCCTAGAAGATGCTAGAAGAATCCAATTACTATCACCACCGCCATTTATGGATGTATCTGGATGAAGTATGAATTATAATATATTATAAACACCGACAATCTAGAATTGGCGAGAAAGGATACCACCGACTTTGCATGTGTATATATACATGTCTGATGAGTGTATGCATTGTGTATGCAAGAAAGAGGAAAAGAAAGTGAAAGAGGCCGTGCATATATAGTGAGAGAAAGTGTACTGGAGTGAATTAGAGATAGTGCTATCAATGTAAAATTAGAGAGGTGTAGTGCTAGTGGAGTGTGTTTTCAAAATTGTAAAAGTGATTTATATCAATAAAAATTATTTTCTTTTGGGTTTTAAACTCAACATCAGTTCCCATAGACAAAGAAAGCGAGGAAAATTAACCTCAAGCTGACTGATTTTCCTGTTCTGCAAAGCTGGACGATGTGTGGTCTAGTTCCTTATAAGCACTACACTAGCTCCATAAATCTTGACATGTGGATGCTGCAGGGTTCTTCCTGGTGCATATTTCTGGCTTGATAAACTGAATCTTAATTTCAACCATCTTTTTATGTTTTTCTTGTCTATTATTTTATAGGTTCTCTTGCCCTCTCCATTTCATGTATGTCCATAGATAAATATAACAGTCTGCATGTTCAACACATCCCATATTTAACTAACCCTCATGTCAACCTGCATGGTAATGCAGGACTCGGTTCGAACCCATTTGTTTTTTTGAAAAATCATTTTTAACCTGTTAAGATCCAACCCAGATCCACTTTTTTTCCACACCCTAACCATGAATCTTATATGGGACTTCTCACGTTATCCTCTTTTAACACCTTCTCCTTCCCCACCTTCAACCCAATCCATCGACAAAAGATGGGGAATTTAGTTTACCATTTTTTCTGTTTTGTTGACATGGACCAAGTGAGCAGTAACTGTGTATGGTGTTACCAAAGCGACTTCATAAGAAAACAAAAGGATAAAACGCTTTTAGTGCTCTACATGTACATCGAACTATCATTTTTATGCTTTCTGTCGCTCGAATTATTTCCACCTAAATAGTGTTTCCTGAGGATGTCCCATTTTAACTAGTTTTATTGTTGATTTTACCATACCTGTCCGAAAGAGAAGAAAGAAAAAAAGAACAGGCAATATTAATTAGGCAACAATATTAATACGCCTAATTCTGTATGAGCATTGAAGGCTTGTAAATTCATTATTTAACTAGTAATTTGGGTTCGTGCTATTATATTTATCGTGCTTACTCTCTTTTATTTTTTGGCATAAACCTTTTCCTTTTACTAAATTATCATAGAAACTGTACAGTGATTTGTTTTATCCTTCCATCAGAAACATCACAAGGATTGAAAAAAATCCAATGTTACCATCTTAACAGGAAGACATCATAAGAAGGTGTCATAGCATGCAGAAACCAGTGATAGTAGCTACAAACATGCTGGAGAGTATGATTGATCACCCAACCCCTACAAGGGCAGAAGTTTCTGACATTGCAATAGCTGTACGTGAAGGTGCGGATGCCATAATGCTGTCAGGTGAAACTGCCCATGGGAAGTAAGTTACTCTAGATCCCATAATGTGTGTATGTTACTTGTTTCTGATAGCCTAAGAATAACTAATCAAGAGGGGTATGAATTAGTTTTTAAAACTTTTTCGAAGAATTAATCTAAATTCAAACAAGTAAATACTAAATATATAAATTCAAATAATAAGCGCAAATATGAAAGTGATAAGTAAAAGAGAAGAAATGATGCAAACGATATAATTGTGGAGGTTCGATCCAAAGCAATGATCTATGCCCTTAATTGCCAAGCTCTCCAGCATGAGCGCCTTTTTACTATATTGAGTGTAATTCAACCATTTACAACTTTTCTAGTAACTCATAAACAAAGAGAACCGATTCTTATATAATATTGAGCTTGGGACCTTAATATGACACACACGGTGACTTACAACAAGGAGTACCGATTTTTATATTATTGAGCTTCCACAGGACCTCAATACGATCCACAAATTTAGAGTAAATGATTTTACAATGAAAACTCTCTTAATAAATGATACAAATGAATTAAGTACTAAGAGAGGCTAACACTTCAATGAATAACAATAAATGATAGTTCAAGTGTTAAATGAAAAACTTTGATGTATATAATAATTAGAAATTTGATTCAATCAATCAAAGTTTTTCAATGAAAAGATGAAGAAATAAATGCAATATAAGTTCAAAAAATTTCTCAAAATATACATCTCTTTTAATGAATGATTGTAATAAATTAAGTACCAAGAAAAAGATGATAAATAATGACGAATATGATGATTTTACAAGTTTGATTTAATCAATCAAAGTTTTCAATATGAAGTAGAAGAAATATATGCAATGTAATTTCAAAAATCTTCTTCAAAATATTTCTCTTTTATGAGTAATAGAAATAAGTTAAGTACAAAAAGAGATGAAAAAACTTTGATGAAGGTGATGATTAAAGAGTTTGAATCAATTAAAGTTTTTTATATGAAATGAATGTAAATGTAAGTTTAAAGAAATCTCTCAAAAGAAATCTCACTTTAATGCACTTGAAGAATGTTATAATGAATGCAAGAAGTAGAGGTATTTATAGAGTTCAAAACGTCAAAAAATCTGTGAGTTCGGATGACTCGTCCGGTTGACCGTCTTTTGCTGATGATCAATATAGCCATTTGTACAGTAAAAATCAGATGTCAGAACAATTAAATTTTGGACCGTTGGAAACTTCTGGTCTACCGCCTCTTCCGATTTGTCAATCGCTTGACAGTTTCGGTCTTTTTACGTTTTGGCTCCGTTTGTTCTAATTTGAAGGTTTTGAATGGTATGGACTTTTGAGAAGTATTTTTAACTAATTTTTCAGGATAAAAGCTATTTTTCAAGTTCAAATATCATTTTGAAAGTCATTTGTATATTTGATTAAAACATTGTATTAAGGATGACTTTTAATGCACAAAATTGTTTTTAATGCCTAGAAAGATTTTGAGTTTAAGCATTCATTGTCAAATATCAAGGTGTTAGTATCTTTACACTTTATCTAAGAAATTAAGTTTTTGATCTTGCTGTGAAGTTTGGCTCTTAAGTTCTTGAATGTGTGATTTCGATCTTAACCTCCTTCATGAGTCCGATTTGTGAGGATAGATTTTGATCTTTTGATAACTATCGATCAATTTTTCATTGTATGCTTTGAAAAACTATAATCACCTAAATTTAACTTGTTAGTAACCAAGATGAACTTGTTTGTTATAATCAAAACTTTAAAGTTATAATCAACCATAGGTCAACAGTTTCTTCTATTTTTACTGTTTTGTGCAGGAAGATGCATTAATTTATCTACACTTAGGAAGAAAATTATAGTATGCAGCAAAAATCTGGGAATTATCAGTCTCTATTTGCTGTCCAGATATTCTCTATTTTTTTGTCTAATTTACAGCTTGTATTATTGATTAAGACATTATGATCTGTATTTACCTGTAATTTCCTAGAATCTCCAGAGTCCAAAAATATGTTATTTCCTTATCTACTCTGTTTATGTTTCTGTACAGAGTTGTTTGTAATCTAAAAAGCATGGGCACTGATACAGAAACAAGTGATCTTTCAGAAAAGTAGGATACGGACACATCAAAGACATTAATAAAATTATATTTTTATTTATTATATCTTTATATTTATATATTTTTAGTTTTCAATAAAATCATTGCTTTGTTTAGCTTTTATGTAGCTATTGTAGCCGGCAATTAAGATCATGCACTGTAATTTTCCAGCAATAAGACAGATGGAAAGGAAACACTTGAAGTGGCACAATAAGACAGAGATGGAACAGAAACACTAGAAGCGGCCAAGATCTGATTCCATGTGCGAGAATATGCTCTAATTTTTCATGCTTATGAAGAAATAAGGATAAATTTACAGAGGAAAAGGAAATTTATAAAGGATAGATCATAGGAATATGTCAAATTATAGTATGCAGATTCAGAAATAAAATAGCCAGATTCTATGGGATCGGTAACCAGAATCCAAGGAATCTGTCAGTTTTACCTCTTACTAATATTGAATTTCATTTGCATTTAATTTTTAATGGATGATTGTTATGCAAATATTGGTCATAGGCAGAGTTCTTCTAACCATGTACAATTTGTGTATTACTATATCAATTTCAGATCCCATCTTCATGGGGATTAATATGCAGACAGAACACTTAACTGTTGCATTATGTACATATCATGCCATTTGAATTTTCCAGACTATTATTAGATGTTGCCAAGTCCAGTGTAGGATAATCATGCAATTGTCTTATTCCATTCTGTCATTTGATTTTTCAAAGATATCCATTGAAGGCCGTTAAAGTAATGCACACTGTGGCACTGAGGACCGAATCAAGTCAACCAATCAACAGCACATTGCGAGGTCAATTTGCTGCCTACGAGGTAGAGATTATTGAAGTTGAGATATGAGAGTTTAAAGATAGATTTCTGTCCAATTTAACATTGTTTTAAATAGTTTTAAGTTGGTTATAAATACTAGGCTCACTAAAACGAACTACTTCATGGGCATACTTTGCAGAGCCATATGGGTGCAATGTTTGCTTTCCAAGCCACCACAATGGCCAACACCCTGGCTGTTCCAGTCATTGTTTTCACAAGAACAGGGTCCATGGCTATACTTTTGAGCCATTATCGGCCATCCTTTACAATATTTGCTTTCACAAATGTGTGAGTCCATGTATCCCTAATGTTTCCTGTCATTTGAATTGTGAAATTATATCTTTAATTAGTATACCTTTGAGTGCTCGTAATATTTGGCAGCTTGAAAACCTGACCCACTTGATCCACTAATTGTATCATGAAGCCTTTTATGAAACTTACTGGTATAGATTACAATTGTCTTCATGTTGTTCCGTTTAAGTTTACTGCTTCTCGTGAGTAGGAGGCTGCATTATGTTCAATCCCTTGTATTATCAGCAAACTTTACTTAGCATGAGCAGGTGGCTGCATCATGTGCAATCATGTGTATTATCAGTAAACTTAGAAATCTTGTATAGGAGGTTGCATTTTATTTAATCACGTGTGATCAGTAAACTATACATAGATAGCACAATTTTCCCCACTCCCATCCAAAATGAAAGAATACATGGATAAATAAAATTTGAATGATCAGAGATGAATGCCTTTTCACATGAAGTAGCTAATAGTAAATTAATTTGCTCTAAACTTGCTTGATTACTTTCTCAGTATTTCCATTTATATGGGAAACTTCATCACATTTTGAACATTGGGCAGCTTTGTTTCGACGTTTCTGATGAGATTTGAAAAGACTAGCGTATTGGGTTGGGGGTTGCTTTGCAGCTGGTCTATAGCTCATTCTCTATCCATATGATTATGACCAATATATTCGTTCCTTTTCGCGTTTGCTTATGCATCACCAGTATATGTTTCCCTGTATTTAAGCAGCCCCTCTTTAATAATTCGTGGCCCTTTGACTTAGCTAAAGGTTGCGGTATAATCATTATTGTATGATAGAGCGGGGAAGAATTGAGTTAAATCCCTCTACTTACCTGAAGCCTCTTTGTCAAGCGTACGAACTAGCAACATGGCTTAAAAAAATTAGTCTAGTGTTGGCTCCTATTTTATATTGAGGGTTCATTCATTAGTGTCTTTTTGTTTATTTGTATTTGTTTTTCCATATTAAGACCATGCTCATTTTTACCTGTTGTTGGCAGAGAAAGGGTGAAGCAGAGGCTGGTTCTTTATCATGGTGTGATGCCTATATATATGCAATTTTCAAATGATGCGGAGGAGACATTTTCACGAGCTTTGAACCTTTTATTGGTTGGAGATTTTCTCCGTATTATTATTTTTGCTGAACTTCAGCTTAGTTTATTACTCCATATAAACAGTTATTTTGCCTTTTTTGTACCTTGTAGAGCAAGGGCCTAGTGAAGGAAGGACAATATGTGACTCTAGTCCAAAGTGGAGCACAACCCATCTGGCGTCGAGAATCTATCCACCACATTCAAGTTCGCAAAGTCTGAACTTGATTCGACTATCAATTGTAAGTTACATTAATCCTTGTTTGACGTTATTGCACTTATAATTATAAAACTTGAGGAATTTTCTATTTTAATTTCCTAGGGTCTGTGGGGTGTAGAAGATCAATCGAAGAGTAATGTGGTCCTCTTGGCTCAAGGGCGATGTTTGCAGTTAAATCAAATTTGCTATGGCCTTTGCCTTTCATTTTGAATTTCTATAAGAAACGAAGTTACTCTGTACAGGGGATAGGATTTAATCACAGACTTGAGATTAAAATTCCTGTGTTATTGCCATTCCTTAAAACCATTGAGAAATTTTCTTTCTATATATATGTTTGCCTTCAATGGAATTTGCAGGGCACCTTGAATATTTTAGTGTCGAATTGTGAAATTTCTTTTTGTTGGAAGGCACGATAACTTTTGAACCTGTTTACGCCAACTCAACTCCAATGTTTTGAACTGAAGAATATTCGAGTTGAGATTCCTTAGTATATAAAGTTGGCAACTCCATAGGGGTGAGAGTCTCGTCGAAAGACCAAAGATTGAACGAACTCTCCATTAATTCCTGCTGTTTCTAGTTTCCATGTCCTGGGCCAGGCTGTTTTTAACTTCTCTGTGATTACAGGCCAACAAATGGATCATGTCTCTCACGTTCCATGGTCCAGTACTAATAGCAGTATTAAATGCGTCATTGGGTGCACTTTGTTTGGGTATTTCACTATTTGAAACATGCATTTGATTTCCTACCTCTAGTGGGTAGGATAAAAACTTCTCATCGCTGACGTGGTAAAAAAATCTTAGTTATGGTTTTCTGAATTTATAACCGTTTCAGATAATCGTAACTAAAGTTATCTTATCATGTCAACAGTGGAAAGATTTTTATAATGCCCACTGGGACATGAGATCAGGACTATCGAAACATGTACATGCTTTAATTGTCTAGGGAAGAATACCCTACCTGGCCTATAAGGCAGCCATGTTATTTGGTGACATTTCGTTCTATGATGCTCAGCCTAGCCCAGACAAGTACAGTTTTGGGAAATTGTAAAAATGAACTCTTTGTTTTGTCCGCTAGATGTTGGTTCTCCTTTTTCTCAGAAGAAAAAGAGGATCCATACAAAATCGATGAAACGGAAATGGGTAAAGTTTTCTTGTTTTGCTTGTATGTCGTGACAAATCCATTTTAATTATGGTATTGAGAGATTATAGAATAATAATTTTATAACCAAATTAAAATTTGGTTTTGTAGCTAGAACTGAGAGCTGGTTTGAAAGTGAATTTTTTTTGGTGTATTTGTGATTAAAAATTAGGGAAAAGTTAC
This sequence comes from Fraxinus anomala, assembly GCA_903798345.1. Lineage (NCBI taxonomy): Eukaryota > Viridiplantae > Streptophyta > Magnoliopsida > Lamiales > Oleaceae > Fraxinus > Fraxinus anomala. The sequence goes on from CAIGRN010135583.1 coordinate 38,654, forward strand.
CAGAATCGGATAATTTTCATCTTGAATAGAATTGAACTGGCTAGTTTGGTTTGGTAGTAGAAAAATTAATGTTTCGATTACTTACAAGGATGAGCTGAAAAAAGTAAGAAATCAACATATTACATAAATCAAAACTGCTTAAGCCAAATATAGCAAATTAAGTTGATAGGTGAAGAGTTGTAAAAACAAACGTTAACAACTTGTTAATTAAATAAATTTTACATGATAATATAAAAAAGCATAGTGAAAACATCAATGGGAAGCGTCTTCTTCTTCACAGAATTTTGTGTACTGTTTTGCATCCATTAAGGAGCTTAATTCTGAAGGATTACTAGGCTTCACCTTGATCATCCATCCATCTTCATATGGGCCTGAGTTTATCTTCATCAAACCAAAATTAAATATTGTATTAGTACAGCATTCAATGTGTTTATAAACATGGTTCGTCCCTCAAAAATGGATTTTTAAATACTAAGATGGTAAGCGTTATAAAGTTTAGTGACAAAATATAAACGTCTTAAAGTTCAGGAACAATTCACGAGAATGTTCATAAGTTGAGACGAACCGAAATTTTTTACCGTATACACACACACACAAAGGAGGGCAGGAGAAAAATTAATTACCAATCCAGGATTTTCAGTTAGCTTTGAGTTGATCTCAATAATCTCCCCAGAAATGGGAGAATTGACATCACTGGTGGCTTTCACACTTTCAACAGATCCAAATCCTGTTCCTTGTGTTGCAGTTTTACCAACATCTGGAAGCTCCACATATACTACTTCTCCTAGATGGTCCTGTTCATCAACACATTTAATCTCGTACGTCAACGTCATTTTCCTTAAAGCATTACTTGTCATGTCACACTAGTTATTGGTTTCTATGAAGCTAATAATAATTATTATACAAGTTCTCATATTGATGAAGTGTGGCTAAAAGTATAACCGTTATGGATAACATATTCCATAATGTAATATCCGCTTAGAAAATGAACTTTCGACAATTGGTTAATGTCAAAAAGAAAGTCAATTATTAAAGTGGCAATCACTTATTTATGTCCTTGTTCACACTTCACAATATAACCTCATGTCTTACCAAGGTTATAAATCGTCATCAAAAAGTTATCATGACGCTCGTTTTGACTAAAGTCCGGATTCTAACTATAATTTTATGTGTCAAATTTAGCATAGAACCAGAGTTGGGAGTGTAATTTGGCATCTTTATAGGCCAATTAAGAAGTAGTCATAGTAATATGATTTAAGGTTCATAACTACACATAAAACAGTTATCATAGAGGAAAAGAGAAGACCTGAGCATGATCAGTAATGCCAACGGTGGCCACAGAACCTTCATGCTTCACCCATTCATGTGAAGTTGCATATTTCAACTCCTCTACCACTGCAATACAAACACTTCATCGTCAATCGTGTCAATCAAATTGCAAAGATCATTATACCGATGCGTACCAGTGGAAAAGGATCTTAAGAGAGAAAAAGCAGGTCTTGAAGTATTAGCAGCAGTGGAGACTCTCAGTGCATTTGCTGCTGAAGAAGCCCATAATCTAAGTGCCATTTGAAGTAGTACTCTATGGCTGCCTCTCCCACTCAACTCCAATATTAGACTAAGTATGTGACACAGCAGGGAAGAAGGGAATGGGATTAATAGAAGTATTGTATGCCTGCTTCTTTCTTTTATTATCTTCTATGAATGGTGGATAATCAAAGCCTCATCCTCAAGGGCTTAAATACATTTTATTTTATTTTATTTTGACTTTCTACCTTGGAGTACATTTTAGGTTCTTTTTTTGTCCATATATGCAACATTTTAATTTCAAACAAAATTACAGATGAGGTCTTCAAGCTTTACAAATAGAGCACCTGAGTCCCTGTTCAAATTTTTAGCAAAATTAGGCGCATAATTGTCACGGGATGAAAACGTGTAAAACATATCAATGATGATATTCATTATTAGCGAATGATCATCATCACCCAGCTAAGTGGCAGTGAGATCTTCGATCAATGTTCAATGGAGTTGTGATATATTTTTATGCATTGGACAATGAATCAAGAGGAACACTAAAACGAACTAATGATGAATGGCATAATTCAATTAAATTTCACTGAACAGAGCTATTCCAAGCCCAATATAGTAGCTAATAAACCTTGACTTTGACTAACAGTTATTCAAGCAACTGATATCTTATAATTGACCTTACATTTTTACTGTTTGTAAGTGGTGACAAAATAGAGTTAGGATTAATTGGAGTTATTGAAAAATAAATTGGCTCTAAATTAAATTTTTTTTTTTTTTTCTCTCAAGAATTGAGTTTTATTTTATTTCCCGACATTTACATAAAATCTGTTAGTCCAAGTCAATGTTTGACGGGGCCTTGTCAAATCTGGAGTGAATGATTATGCCGCAAATAGATGATCAATTACGTAATGCTTTTAAACTTTTTAGTAATTAAATAAGTAAAAAAAGAAGAAGATATTTTAAATATTAATTTGTAGTTTTGCTCGACCATTCGTGAAATAGAGTCCCCACAAATTTGATCTATCTCCAACCTAATATTTTACCCCATCTGGTCCCTGCAATATGCCATTACATCTAAAATTCGCCTTAGGGCTTCCCTTCTATCAGATAAGGGAGTGGCAATGGACCGATTCGAATCGGCTTGGCCCTATGGATAAATCTAGCTCGAGTTCAACTCTTGTCTATAAATTAGACTTGATTAGATTCTTTGGTTCGTAGCGCGAACCGAGCCATTCACGAGTCCATGATAGAACCTTGCTTTTTAAATAAATCGAAAATTTCATAATTAAGAGGCTAAGTATCATCTATTTCAAAATTAAGAACAAATGTTTCAAATTTCAAAAATCAGATGCTAATTAAAACTTATTTATGATTTAATTAATTATATATTTTATTAATTAAATATATTAAGGTGACAACTTTATACATTTTGATCATAGATTAACGATTAAATTAGTCACATATTATTTTTCGATCACAAATCAGAAATTTTATATGTCAAAACATTATTTTACTTTCACAATTCAAAAATTTTTTATGTCACAATTTTGTTCATCGGTCACAAATCAAAAATTATACATCACAATTTATTTAACGGTCACAAATCACAAATATTATAAGTCACAACTAATCAGACAGTCACAAATTTTCAATCAAAAAATTTATATATCACAAATTATCTTATAATCACAATTTAAAAATTTTATAGGTCACAATTTGTTCATCGGTCACAAATCAAAAATTTATACGTCACAATTTTTTTATCGGTCACAAATATTATAAGTCACAATTTATCACACAGTCTTAAATTTTCAAATCACAATTTAAAAATTTTATAGATCACAATTTGTTTATCGGTCACAAATCAAAAATTTATACATCACAATTTTTTTATCGGTCACAAATATTATAAGTCACAATTTATCACACGGTCGCAAATTTTCAAATTATCGATAACAAATTAACAACTTTTTAGGTCACACATTATTTCTTGATCACAATTTATCTTTTTCATTGCACACATATTATTTATTGATCATAAATTAACTAATTTAATTGTCACAATCAACCAAATAATTTGTAACCATAATCAACACTTGTGACCATCGCCGCACCACTTCCTCCAACAGCACCATCGCCCACCGTCACCGTCAGAACCACCGCCGCCACCTTTTGACCACCATTTTTAACTACAAAACTATCAATCATTGCTAGATGTGACCGCCAGTATCTTACACCACCTATAGCACCCTACACCACCTCCAACATCACACTTCACCACCACCACCACATCAAAAACCATCACAAAATCTTTGTAATACCACCACAAAAATGCCACAAAAACCCAATGCAGCGATGGACAAAACCCAAAAAATCGCTACAACAGTGGACAACACATTACAGCCATCGCCACCACAGCTACCACCACAGATCAGGAACCAAAAAATTTTCAATCAAAAAATTTATATATCACAAATTATCTTATAATCACAATTTAAAAATTTTATAGGTCACAATTTGTTCATCGGTCACAAATCAAAAATTTATACGTCACAATTTTTTTATCGGTCACAAATATTATAAGTCACAATTTATCACACAGTCTTAAATTTTCAAATTATCGATAACAAATTAACAACTTTTTAGGTCACACATTATTTCTTGATCACAATTTATCTTTTTCATTGCGCACATATTATTTATTGATCATAAATTAACTAATTTAATTGTCACAATCAACCAAATAATTTGTAACCACAATCAACACTTGTGACCATCGCCGCACCACTTCCTCCAACAGCACCATCGCGCACTGTCACCGTCAGAACCACCGCCGCTACCTTTTGACCACCATTTTCAACTACAAAACTATCAATCATTGCTAGATGTGACCGCCAGCATCTTACACCACCTATAGCACCCTACACCACCTCCAACATCACACTTCACCACCACCACCACATCAAAAACCATCACAAAATCTTTGTAATACCACCCAAAAATGCCACAAAAACCCAATGCAGCGATGGACAAAACCCAAAAAATCGCTACAACAGTGGACAACACATTACAGCCATCGCCACCACAGCTACCACCACAGATCAGGAACCAAATTTTTCTAGATTCCCAAGTCATTCGTTGCTGCAGCAAATCGTTCCTCAGATTTTTCGTCATTCGACACCAGACCACAACCCAACTCTGGAATGGAGACCGCTCACGCCGTGCTACAGTGATGACCACAAAAACCACCGCACAACGCCGCAAAATCACCACAGAAGAAACCACATTGAAGTGGCTGAGTAACGGTCACAGAATGCTTCGCGCGACGCTAGTTTAGGGCTGCATCACGGTAGATAGAAAACGAAAAAGGAGAGGGAGAAGAGGAGAGAGAGAGAGAGATCAACGACAACACTGTCGTAGAGGTTCCACTTCGAGCCGCGCGAAGGGTGGTGCCGACGGGGTGGTGGTGACAACGATGGATAGCTAGAGAGAAGGTAGGATAGAGAGAGGAGAGAAAATGGAGAGGATGAAGTAATTAGGATTTTGGTGTGTATGGTTGGGTAGAATGAATAATGAATATGTATATTTAAATTTGTAATAAAATTATAAATATTTTAAAATTTTAAGTATCATCTGATTTTTGAAATAAAAACTTACAAATCTGAATTTTGAAATGAAAAGTTTAAAATTCTGATTACATGTAATTTTCACTTAAAAGAAATTAATAGAAAAAAGTCCAAAAATGAACTGGTCCACAAGCCCAAAGACGAGCTCCCACGTATGCCCTTGTTTCGTGTAAAAAAAGTGTTCGAATGGTCCATGACTCATTTCAAAACGAGTTTGAGATGTTCATATGTCGAATCGAGACAAGTCGAGCATGTGAGCTTATGGGCCCGTTTGCCACCCTTGGTTTCACGGACCGCGGGTTTGGCTCCCGAGATACTACGCCTCAAAGCAGCCTTTCCCTCATTCTGAGGTCGGCAAGCTCGAACAACTGGCACACACTCACGCTATGAGTAG
>CAIGRN010135589.1:0-11485 GCA_903798345.1 Fraxinus anomala
TGATCACCCTAAACTTATTATTAAAATATACTACAGTTTTAAAAGATTGCAAGCTAGTTAATTTACTCAACTAATTTGAAAGTTATCCATAAATGCAATGAAGAATGAATTGCGCTATTTGTTCAAAAGTGAGTATAACATGATGGAAATTATGTAACAATTAAAATTTTAAAATTATCACGCACCTATTCAAATTTTGATCGTGAATGAGTAAATTATTATCACAGAATTGAGCCACATTATGTACAAATCTAAACATAGTGTGCTTGAAGTAATAACAATATTGTCATCAAAATTTAGACTCAATTGCTATGTAATTACTTTACATGTCATTTTAAAATGGACAAGGAACTATTAAAAATGTGTTTATTAAATTTTTTGCACATGGGTGTTGACATTCGGACCCCCTAGTGTCGAAACCCAAAACCTAGCAGCCAATAAGATTAGGAGTGGGAGAGGTTTAACTCGGTCGGATTCTAAAGGGAATCGAACCGAACCGAATACCAATGGGAATGTTAGAAATATAATCATTTTTTCCATATCCAATTATAGAACCGAACCGAATCAACCGGTTCCGATTCTTTATATTGAAAAAATTATAAAAATAAAGTACAAAACTACTTGTGAAATTGAAAATAAATAAATATAGAGTATGAAATCAGTTATCATTCTTATAATCTATTAATATAAAAAAATCAATTAAACAACACAACAAACAAAAATACACTTCAAAGCTGAATATCAATTCATAAAGGCGAAAAAAAATCATAAACTATGTAATACATCATAAATGGTAAAATCTAGATCAAAAATTAATTCTTACGAAAATCCATATAACAATAACCCCGATTATCTTTAGTAATAACAATAATTCGATTATCTCTAGTAATCCTCAAGGATCTTGATTTTTTATGGCCGATCACCTTGAAAACAACAAGAAATTTCAATTTTTATAAAATATTGAACTAAAGATATATATATATATATATATATATATATATATATATATTTCTATTGGGTTGCATTAAAACTATGAATTTGTAAAGTATTTATAAAATTATTTAGATTTTAATTTTGATTACCCATTAAAGGAAAGAAGAAGAAGCGTATGGAAAATAAAAGCTTAATGTGAGATAATTTTGAGATCTAGTGTTCAAAGTCTAGTGCATCTTGATACAAAAAAATAAAATAAAATAAATAAATCGGGAGAACAAAGTTTACTATCAATCCTTAAGGCATACTGAGAATCGGATTGAAACCGATCGGTTCGCGATGTACGCTCTCAAAATTGACCCAGTTAGTAAAGGAATTGGATTGAACTAACCGGTTCTATCTAGTTCTGATCCAGTTCCACCGATTCCCAAAAAAAAAATGCCCACTCCTAAATAAGATTGGTGCGATTAAGGTAGATATTCTTCAACTTGTCCAACATATTAACCGTTAAATTTCCACCTTGAGTGGTCCATTAATATTTTATATTGTAGTCCTTTTTAGTGATGTAGGGTGCCGTCTGTGTTATTTTATGCCTAGAGATATCCTTTTTTTGGTAAGAGTTTTGCATAGAGTGATATGTTAATTTCTAATAATGTAGCTCTTCTTAGTGTCGTAGAGTATGGTTCATGCTATTTTACGTTTAGAGATTGATAGTTCATTCGCTTGTTTTATTTTATACTAATTTCCAAGCCAATTGGTACTAAGATGATTGTATACCTCATTTCATTTCGTGCCTAAAATTTGTGAATTTTCCTTATAATGAAAGTTCGTATTTGGTCATAAAAAATGACACAATTCGATGTATTTTTAACTCAACATATAGATTACTTGATTGGCATCAAGCAATTGGCACAAACTTAAAGTCCAAAACAAAAAAAAAGGTCACATCTCATTAAACTGGTCTGTGTTAATTTATTCAAATTGTGCATTATGATATATTATCATTTAGCAAGAAGGTAAACGCACCAAACAAATCAATCTAATACATATGGTACCGCTAGTCCATGTGAAGGCATCTCCATTAGTTAGGTGGTATCGACATTTTCACATTAAAAAGGAATTTTCAACTTTCAAGATCTGTCTGCCAACACATAAGAAAAAAAATATTTGAATCAAAATAAACAGACAATTATTTGGTAAAGGTTGAAAATGACATAATATTTAACTATTGAAATATTAAATTCTGACAATTACTATTAAGGTAACAATATGAATTTGAAAAGATGGAGAAAATAAATAAAATTTTTTTTTTTTTGGAGGGAATCAGTTGAAGAAATCTTGAACGAACTTCCAATACTAAAAAAGGTTCAATATCATATTAATATGATATATAAAACTTGTTTGATGGGATTGAAATTAGTAGATTTTGATAAAAAATGATAAAATATGTAGTTAAAAAGTTGTGCATCCTATAAAACATATGATTAAAATTAATTGTTGATTTGAACTTAAATTAAAATCTAAATTTCAATCACTGCCAAATATGGCATAATAATTTTGAAGGTGTAATGCAATAAGTTACTGATTCATATGAAGAGAGTACGTAATTTGTTATGATAAGAGTCACATGGAGATGGACCACTCGTATGTTTGTCACCTTCTTTAATAGTGCTCGATCAAGTTTGTCGCTTCTTATATTCAACCAAATAATTGTTAGATATTTATACAATAAATATATAATGTGAAAGAAATAACTAAATTAATGAAGTGTCCCATTGGTAAAAATTGTGAAATTTCTGTCGGGGGTCGAGGGTTTGGTTCACATCCTCTTGGGCTTCCTTCATTAAAATAATATTTTTATTTATTTTAATAATTTTCGAATTTATTTAATGGGTCAAATTAGTTAGTATACTATGATCGTTTTTAAACAATCCATTATCAACAACCCATTAAAAATTACAAATATTTTTGGATCATAGTGGAGACAGTTATATTTATTCTGACTATATAAACACACGTCTGCTTTTGAGAAAAATTACATAAAAAATGAAATTAACATTTTCATATTCTGTTATTTTTCACACTCGAGTTTTATATTTATGTATATATACTGGATTATACTTAAGAGGTTCTGAAATCATAGGTAATTGTTGCATAAATGGTTTATTTGATCATTGTATCATGAGAGTCATGACCCACACATGTCGCAGCAGTTAAAGACAAGTAATTTCACTTTAAAATATCGTATCGTTATGAAACTCTATCGATAAGTTCTACTTTCTATATTTTATAGTTTTACAATTTACTGCAACTAATTATTTTCCAACAATAATTGCAGATTGCAGCAGTGAGTGCCAATTTCCATGATACACAGCTTTGCAAAGAAAATGCTCATGAAAAGAACTCTTTTACATAGACAAGAAAGCCAAGTGCTTTTTGAGCTATTATGGGGATAAACAAAAGAAAAAACACAAATCATATTTTCTCGCAACATTCTCGGTACAAAAGACTACAAGACAAAAATATTGAAAGATAGGTGCATAGACAGCGAAGATGTTTACCTAGACAAAGTCACCCTTAAAAGAGTGCCTAATAGTTCCATAGTGGAGCAATCTGCCTTGAAAATGAACGGGGTAAACGATCTGAAAATGAAAATAAATTAAATCCCAGGTGGTAAATTATTGACTCAACAATAATTCCCAAGCTCCTCAACAAAAGCCTTCAAGTTCTTAGTGGAAGAACCATCCTCCTGCATAGCTTCTCTTGCAGAATTCTTCCAATTCCTAGCGTTCTCTCTCACTTCTTGACTTTTTTCCCCACCATCCATTATTGTTTCAATGCACCTCTTAATCTCGGCGCTCTCGACGGTGCCATCTTCTCTTGGGTTCACCCTTAGGCCTGTCCTCCACACATCTTGCATCAGCTTTGCATTAGTCCCTTGATCAGCCCACTGTGGAAACGCCACCACGGGAACACCACAAGCTATACACTCCAATGTCGAATTCCATCCACAATGAGTCACGAAACAACCCAACGAAGGATGTGTTAGGACCTCAAGTTGGGAACACCATGGTACTATTTTTCCCAGTTTTTCCAGTCCTTCCAAACAAGTTAGTTTATCATCGTCTTTTTCATCTTCTGGGTTTTCTTTTACTCGTATGACCCACAAAAAGGGTCGCCCACACTCAAGTAATCCTTTAGCCATCTCCTCCATTTGAACTTTTGGAAGCCTAAGAAGACTCCCAAATGACACATAAACCACCGAAGATTTGGGTTTGGAGTTCAACCACTGCACATAATCCTCTGATTTTTGAAAAAGATCACCACCAATGCCCTTATCTGAAGGATCTTTACCATCCAAAAAAGCAGAAGGAATTAAGGGTCCAATCCCAATTAACTCGTAATCTTCAATCGCCTTAAGTGCATGAGGCTCTAGAGCATCAAACGTATTTACAAGCACTTTTGGCTTTATTTCTGCATCTAATGTTTCTAGATGCTCTTTACATGTTGAAAGAGCAAAGACTTTGTGATCGCTACTTGGAGGAAGCACAAAGGAGGGAAGATCACGTTTAGCTAGCAATGGAAGTCCAGGCAGCTGGATTGCCCAGGTGGGATCATCAGAGGACTTACTGATTTCTTCACCATAGCCATTGAAATAATAGTAGTATATATCCAGCACAGTGGTTGGTTGAATCCACAGAAGAGCACTCGGGATGTGCATTTCACGTGCCACCGCTGCAGCCCACGGAAGCAGTAGACTGTAAACTAGGCACGTAACTGGGCGGCCTTGCTCGGCACTAGCAAGAATCGTTTCTCTTATGGTGTTGGAACTACGGCTTCTAAACTCCATCATGTATCGATCGCGATCATCATTGGATTTGCACCCATCATCAAATCCGTCAGAGAACGCTGCAAAAGTAATGCCGTTGGTGATGTCGTCACTAGCTTTGGACATCCGACGTTGGGCATATAAACTTGTTGAAAAGGTGACTTCAATGCCATTCCTAACGAGGGTCTTGGCAAATGTAAGTAATGGATTGATGTGTCCTTGTGCAGGAAAAGTTATAAGAAGCACATGAGGACGAGCCATTTTCTGTGTTTGTCGTAGAAAATTTGGTGATTTAGTGATCTAGAGATGAGTACATAGCTTGGGGGCTTCTGGAATGTTTTTATAGTGAGAGGACAGTGTGGAGGTTGATTAAATTAAGATTAAACAATAACTTTTGCTAATTATTGGTGCTGTCAAGTTTATTATTATGTTTGGGAGAGATTTTAATTAGATTAAATTAAAAAATTAATCGTTATTATTGATTTTTATTAGACGAGTGAGATTCAATAACAGCTATATTTTCAATTTTAATCCAATTAAAATCCTTCCTAAACAAACCCTATATGATTATTTTGAAATTTTCTACACAGCTATGATAATAGTCAAAATCACCACACTGCCATGTTGACCATAGGTGAATGAGTTTTGCTACATGTACATCTAAATTGACATCATGATATATAGCCACCGCATAATAAGGAATCACGAATTTTTATTAGATTTTGTTATATGTCAATTGACACCCTGAGGTGTACAACCACTCCTCACAATAGGAGGGTTCACGAATTTTTTTATTGAATGTATGACCTCTATTGTGACGGGGTGTACACAAGTGTCCAATTAGTAAAACCTCTTTTTATTGCATGTGTCCTCTCTTTTGTGAGATGGTGTTTATTTTTTGGTAGGTACAAGAAGCAAAATTCATACGTGAATAAGAGAAAAAGCTAAAGATATAGGCTCAATGACATTGTCTTTTTTCAGGGATTGACTTAACATTATTTTATCGGTAGTTTTTTGTTTAATTTTTTGAACTGTCAATGAAAATTTATCAAATGTATGTATATCAAAAACTCTATTATTGATCCTATTTTTCTAACAGAATCATCTCTTTATTCATCAAGGGTACACGTATAAATTAATCAAAAATTTTAAACACTCAGCACTATGCGTTGTTTGATTAGGTACGATGTGTCGTTTGATAAATCTGTTTGATTTAATACAACTTGTATATAAATTAAGTTTGATTATTAAATTAATTAATGATATTGAGATTTGACGTATATTGTTAACAAATCAGGTGGTGACAAGCTAAAGCTGGTCATATCGGCAGATATTTGGGCTAATTAATCTCAACTTGCAGTTTTATTAACTTAATTAATCGCTTGATCACAAGCTAAGCAGTCGCATATATTGCACAAGTTTAATAGTTAAATAGGATGTTACTGACAGTGTGGAGCCATCTGTAAATTTGAGGAAAATAAATTCATTTTCGCTTGTTTGACCTATTAAAATTATAATTCATTTTTCTTTATCTTCTTATCAATTACTTATTTTTGAATAAAATAATATTACACTTAATTTCAATTTTTTAATTTTATTTTTAAACCACATATTTTTCAAAAAAAAAAAAAAAAATTATTCCAACTATTAAAATTTCAAATAATGGTGACCAACTAGGAGCATGTGTAGCCCAAATTTTAATATACCGTGTCCCGTTTGGTCACCACTTTTGAAAAAAATATTATTTTTTCTAAAACATATTTTCAATTATATATTTTATGGGATTCATAACTTTTTAATCATAAATTTCATCGACTTTTATTAAAATCTAATAAAATATAATTTTTAGCTAAATCAAATAGAGGCTGAATTACTTAGCCCTTATTTGGTGACCATTTTTTCAGAAAAACTACGTTTTATATAGTAAGTTTTTGGAGAATGTGTGATCAAAAAATATAAAAAAAATTTGAGTTTACGTGTGAATGTATGGTTTAAAATGAATATGTATAAAAAAGAATTTTAAAAGGACGAAAGACAAACATGGACTTATTATTAATTGTCTGTGTAATCTGATGTGACATTTTTCATTAATAACAATTAACTACATGAATTTCCAGAAGTGTGTAAATTAAGATACTTTAAAAATTTCAATTCAAGCAATAAAACTAGTAAAATGTCTATTATATGCAAAGACAGTTTTTGCGAGCAAATTTATTTAGCAAAACTTACAAATTATGGGAGAAATGTATAAATTTAGTGCAAAATCCACTTTTATAGTAAAAATCTAATAAAACTATACATATATTTGATCTCCAAATGTTGTGCTTACTAAATGGAGGATATGTTGAACAAAAATGGTCATTTAAAGGAAGATTCTAATCTTCATGCCCTTTCATGACTAAAAAGATTGAATTGCTTTTGAAGCCCTAAATTATTTGATCGAGCGATGAATATTGAGCGATTGAGTTTCCATTATAAACATGTAGAGTGGCAAGTGAGGAAGCGTTGCATCAATTTTATCAACCCTCAAACACTCATAATTCATTTACAAGCACAAGATTTGATGGTAGGTTCTATGAGAAATACTCGAATGCATGAATTTGAACTGAAAATATCAAAAAATTAAGTGAAATTAATTGACGGAATAAAGGAGTTTGGTGGGGGCCAATTTCGGAATTTTAGTATATTTCAAGAAAATAAATCCGGAGATTTAGATTGATTTATATCAACGTTTGAGATTTTTTGTCAAATTTATTTGTCAAAAATTTTTGTAGGGGAAATGCACACTACAAGTATTTGGAGATGTACCATTTTCTAGAATCTTTAGTAATTTTATTTTAGAATAGTAAGTGGAGATATCATTTGCCACGTACCAAGAATCCTTGATCATTACTACTTATTTATTTTTTTATTTCACTTCCAAAACAGTAATACATAAATATAAAATTACAACCTTAAATTATGTTCCAAGTATTAGTACTAATTACCTCCACTTTTCTCCAACAAATTGAAGTGTGTCAAACAAAACTTTAAATCAAAACTTAGTATAATAATTTTTTGTCAAAAATGAAACCCCACAATTCAGACAAAACTTCGTCATATCTTTGATTTTTTTCTCCATAGATATGAATGATGATTTAGCTGTTAAATGTTAAATTTTCACTGGTTTAATTATCAATAATCATTGAGGAAATCATAAAAAAATTGTGCATACTAAATCAAATCATCCACGTAACACAAATGTTTCCAGAGAAAACCAGAATCTTGGCACATATTTTAATTCCACGTAGACGTTGACAATGACATTATGCATGGGCCCGCGGATTATAAAAATTAATTTCCATCACCAAAATGATTGCCAATTAAAAGAATATTTTCAGTACCAAATCAAGAGGTCCAAACATTGATTTCGGATATATTGACATTCTCCTTACCTTTTAACGACACAATCTTTCATTAATTGGATTCTATCCAGCTCTGATGTCGCTCGACCAAACCTCCTTCTCACAACCCCAACAGAAAAAACTTCAAACCTAATTCAAGAATTTTATTCTATTTTTTACTCAATGTCTCAAAATTTGTATGTATACTGTATAGTGAGGGGGCAGGGGTGGAGTGGAACCTTGATTGGAAAATCAATGGATTCTATCCAGCTCTAATTCCACTCGACCAAACCTCTTTTTTTACAATCCCAACAGAAAAAACTTCGAACCTGATCCAAGAATTTTATTCTATTGTTTCACTCGATGTCTCAAATGTGTATGTATATGGCAGATTCAGGGTGGGGTACGGGCCAATACGTAAATTCTAGAAGATTTCAAAAAATTAAATCTGGGGCCTATAGATTAAATTAAATTAAGAACTTGTATTCTTTATCAAATAAAAAAAAAACTTTTTAAAGTAATACTCTCCACTTGTCCTTAGATGCACAATCTTTACAGGTTGGTGTAATCATGAGCATGCTTGAAAGGTACGTCGATAAGAAATAATGCCGACAAAGAATATTTTCAAAAGATATGTATTTCAATTTTCTAAAGTGAGAAATAGGCAGAAGGGGATTGTTGTGCCGGATCACCCGATAAATGATAATATTAATATTAACTATATTTTTATTCTACTGGTAGATTTAAAGAGTTCTGGTCCTTTGTTTTCTGATTGGTCATGCCTTAATGAATGTTAGCGATCATTCCATGTTCTCGCCGTCATATGATGAGTGTTAGATGATTCGAGAAGACATGTTTGGGATGACATGTTGTACTAAATATGTCAATAATTTTGCCCCTTTTTTAAAAGTTAAATGTTGTTCTTATGTATGGCCATGTTAAATAAAACGTTTTCTACAAATTATTGTCGTAAATGGAAGTCATGGATATGCTTTGGATAGTTTATTTGTCATTATTTCAAATTATTCAAGATAAGAATTTTTCCGCAATCATCGATAAAGGTCACTAGTATTATATTACTTCTGTAAATTGTTGTTATTGATGAAAGTTTCAATCATGTTATAAGTACATTATTTTTGACATCAAGTTTGACATTATGACACATGTTGCAATACGATTGACCAGTTTGAAAAATACAACACACTTTTCCGTCACTCAATTTTCGAATTTGCAAAAGAGTGTCTAACTCTATGTACACAAAGAGTGTACAACGAGTATAATTCAACAAAGTTTTGAAAGTACTTTGCACTTTTTATGACACGTCAAGAGAATGTGTACTTTATTGCTTCATATTTTGTACTTTAATGATCTTTATAACTATTTATAATTGTTAGATATTTAATTATGCACGTTTATTACTTATTAGTGGCGACATTTATTTATGCATGTCATATCCGTAAATGTCTCCTTTATTAGAAGGTAATACTACTTTAGTTTGAAATGTTAAGGATAATTATATTTATACCAAGTTTTCTTTCTTGCAACACATTTTAGTTACAATGGAGGTCATCAGTTGTTCCTAATCGTCATACTTACGTTTTCAATTTTTTCATAGCATTCTTATTCTCAATCTTCAATTAATAAGTACATAAGTATCATCATTAGACGTGTATAAAAAAACGTATTTGCTCATCGCATTCTTAAATAAGTAAAAAAATAACAAATACAAAAGTTCGATAAAATATGTGACTCTCGTTTCATGACAGCTAATACAATATTTGGACATATTTCATTTTCAAGGACGACAAAATGTAATAATTAATTGACTGTTAAATATAAGAATGCAACGAAAAATATGGGGGATATAAATGAAATTATGAACAAAGATTAAGGACTTTTTCATTACCATTANAATACAATATTTGGACATATTTCATTTTCAAGGACGACAAAATGTAATAATTAATTGACTGTTAAATATAAGAATGCAACGAAAAATATGGGGGATATAAGTGAAATTATGAACAAAGATTAAGGACTTTTTCATTACCATTATAATATGGTGTAAGAAACAAAAATGGTGGTATTAATATATAATTACCCTTATTAATATGTATATTTTCTTTACGTACCCCTCCCCAAAAAGAAAAAGGAGTTTATTGACCCTGAAAAATGTTCCAAACACGTGGCCAACAAAATACTTCCACGTGAGCTCCTTCCTGCACGTAGTAACACACCATTGTCACTCGTGACCTTTTTCGATGACGGTAGAAGCGACCGCGAGCACTCCGACGATCAAGGTAGTGAGTTGATAGATCAGGAATTGAGATTTTCGTTAGTGATCACCGAAACATTGTTTTGTTTTAATGGTGGCGTGTTTTGACAAAGAATGCAAGAGTGCCTCCTTTTTCCTCTCTTTTCAGGGACCAATCACTTCCTATAGTGTAAGTATGGGTATTTATAGTGAAAATGAATAAGAGAGGAATCGCTGAATGTGAAATAAGTGGTCTTGAATTTAAGGTGGAGCATCCTCTCCTAGGTATCAATGCATCAATCCATAGGTAGGCAGTTCATTTAATGCTCTCTGACACTATTAGGCGTGACTTGACATTTTGGAGTTCATACGTCCCATCAATCAGTCCTAAGGATTTGATTCTTGAGATCTTTCCATAAAAGATCTTCTAGTACATAGGGTTGAAGTCGATCGGTTATGGCAAGAGTGATAATCACGTTTTGGATATCATTATTTCGGACTTAGTTTCGGTTGCGAAGAAGTGATGTGGAGTGGGAACCTTTGCATCCGTCAGGGTGGCCGATGAAATCAGTTCGTCCGCCTTATGACAAGACGAAATCAGTTCATTCGACATGTGGTAGACGCGAAATCAGTTCGTTCAATATGTAACGGAGGGCAAAATCAGTTCATCACCACTTAGATGAAGAATCTAGTTCATCAGCCACGTGACGGTCGTATTCAGTTCGTCCCTTGACGTGACGATGATGTGGAAGATGACTCGGAAAAAACCCATAACAGAGTTTTATATAAGTTATAACTAATTAACATAAATTAAAATGGATAGTCTAAGAATAAAATTTGAAATCTCACTTTCTTTATCCCTCCAAGTCAAAAGAAATCGTCAAACCTAAGAAAATACTTTAGATTATACTATTGCTGCACTGTGTGAAATCACTTTTTGGACGTCTAGATAAGGTAATGAAATTATTATTTTAATTGGCAATCATTTTGGTGGTGGGGATTTTTATTATAGCCCATATAAATTAAAATTTAGATTTTGATCGAAATTAAAGTTAACAATTAATTTGACTGAGTGAATAACTTTTG
>CAIGRN010135592.1:0-19313 GCA_903798345.1 Fraxinus anomala
GTTTTAAAGAAGTTGATGGGGCCGTAGAAGTCATGTTTCACATATGGTGATTTTGGTAAGTTAAGTTTTGTTGAGTTGCACTTTGTTTTAACATTGGTAAATTACCATGTGGAATTTTTGTGCGATCATTAAGAATGAAGGGAACAAAATATAGCGGATGATGAATAGAGTGCAACATCTCAAAGATGAGTGACCATTGGAAAGTATTTTGAAGTTCGATGAGTAAACTATGAACAAGTACAAGTTGGATGAGTAATGAAGCAATGGTTTCGCTGAGATGCCTTTTTTTAATGGTCGTAACTTGTCCTATCAGATTTTCGTTAGCCACGTCAGCGAATAATGTAATGGATTTTTTAGGGTAATGGACGGAGTGCAAACGGACAAAGTTCAGTGAGCACTGTAAAGCACTTTAAAGTTTAGTGAGCAGTCTGTGACCATAGTATAAGTTGGGTAATTATTGAAACAATTCATTCCATTTACCTTAAAAGGGATCTTGTGCTTTCAATTTTCTATTGTTAGTCTTTAGAAACTTGAAAGTCGACTATTTTGTTATAAATTAGAGAGAAAATACAAGAAAGTAAAGAAATCAATACACGTGTGTATGTATTTATAGAGAACCAATATCATATATTTATATATTACAATTAGGACTCCAAGGGCACAATGAACATTCAAAAATAGTAATTTATTTACGACACTCTCCATGAATGACTATTTGTACAAAAACTGACTCTTTAAAAATCTTGTTTGACAAAAACCTAAAGAGACAAAAAAATATCAAACAAATGAAAAATAGTAAAAAAATTTAGACTAATAACCTTGTCGAGAAAATTTAGTGGGACAAAAACTGAGCGAAAGAAAAAGAGTACAAGTTAGTCCCTCTAATGAAAATTATTATGCCGAGCCATTCATGTCTTATACGTCAAAATCTTCAATAACATAATTCTGGTAAAATAGTTCTTGTTATCTTATTATAACTTTCGAGCACTACCATCTTCATATAAGATATTTATGTATCCTTGACTTTAATCAGCATGATGATCCATTGAAAAATAAGATTTTGTAATTGCTCTCTTCGAGAGTCTTGTATACAATTTGTAATATACGAGTATAAATTATTAAGTTATACTGCGGGTATATATCCTTTAGATTATAAACATTCATTATACAAATAATATGACTCATTAAATCTTATTGAAAAAAATCAAGTGGGAAAAATCATAATAAGGTAAAAATATTACATTGTTTTTTGATTAAGTCACAAAAGTTGCTTCACTAAAAATTTTGCTGAAAAATTCAATGAGACATAACCTTAGTCAACGAAACACTACATATTTATCCTCCTCATGATAATATCATTTAAATTATATATTTCATACATATTAAATCCTTCAAAAAAAAGTATTAATAGACATGTTAATTAGTTGGCTATAACCACATTCACTAGACGCATATCAAATTTCACTTATTGTCATCACAAGAAGATGTAGACTTGTGATTGCATCCATCATACGATAATTTATCTATTTATATAAGTCTACAAAATTCATTATGTTAATAGTCGTGCATTGCATATTATGACTTTATTATTCTCATTTTATTTCCTCATAATTATACACATTTAGATGTTTTCGAAATACAGGATTCTCTAGAAAATTTACTAGGATGCATCCTTCTATTCGACTAATCATTTCTACATCTGTATATTCGAATTTATTTCAATATCTTTGCTATTCATAATAAAATTGGTACATCATGCACAAAAGTATTATTGACAATTTTTTTTCGATTCTATTTCTCTTTCATAACGAAACAACTTATTGAGATATCAAAATTTTCAATATTTCATGTTCCTGAACCTCTTCACAAAGAGTATATGCTTCCTCAATAGAACTAACTTTACTATTTGTTCTATTTTCTTTTGGAAACGTTTTGTGTTGAATCTAATGTCATCGAGCTTTGTCGTGTCATGGATTTATTAAATACAATACTAACAAATGTCCTCACAAGTCATCAGTTCAAGTTGGAACATTTAAAGTTGGCGTGTAAAATTGTTAATCTTTTGATCAATAAATGTAACTAAATAAATTATCTTTCAAACTCTAAATTCGAATTATCTTGTGTGAGATTCTAGATAATGTAATGATACATTATATTTATTGTTTACAACTTCTTAATTTCTTTCCTTAATGCTGAGAACAATTATTCTATCAAACTTATGATAGACAAATTGTGTTAAAAAAAATATCATCGATTAGGGTTTAAAATATTTTTTAACAATTCAAATAAACATTTATTTTTTGCTCTTAGTGCACCATGGTAGAGTGATTATACATTATTGCATTATCAATACCATTACATGAAAAATATTAGGTTTTGACCATAAGTCAACTATACTGTGAAAAACTTTGATATTGGCATGGTGTTGCTGCATATAAAATATCATTCCCTAAAGGGAAATAGGAAGAACTTCGTTCTCAATAGTAATGATATAAAAATTAATTTGAGGCACTTAACAATCATTTATTTAAACCATTTATCTTCATCTTAACTAACATTTATGAAATTTTAGTTGTAGGCTCACTAAAATTGACAAGTCATACTATCTTTGATGATATAATGAAGTGTTTATAATTTAAAATTTGAGCAATTAATCTCATAAATTCCAAGTTGTGAATATATAACACTATGCGATCATCTAATAGATGTATCTATTTGATAACAATAATATTTAGATGATCAATATAGAGAGTGGCGGACGCCATATATCATACAAATTAATTTTCAAGATTATAGAAATTTGGCCTCAACTTTAGCTAGCAATTATCAAAGATCAATTTATAATATAAAGAACAAGTATATATTATGAAATTTATTGGATTGAAGAACCTTTTGATTCTTCAATTAATATTTATTTGAATTCTCATTGGCATCATTATTGATTCAATGATTATCTAATTGGCCATGCCAAATAAATAAATAAATTCGGTCATTCAACTTCTAATTCCTTATTGTACATGATTCAATTGTACTAGTACCATTATAGTACCAATCATTATACACATTTTAAAAATTTAGTATATTCTTCTTTCATTTAGTACAGAACAAATTACTATTAATAGTAAAGTTTGTCCTCTATATTACACAATATTGACTCTTCTAAGCCTTGAATAAAATTTGCATAATCTCATATTTTACAAATATGAATTTTTATCATTATCCAGAAACACATTCTCTAGAAAATCTGAATTTAATTCAGATATCTAGAGTACGTTTGGTTTTATCATCTAACAACAAAAAAATCAAGTTTCACGGAATTATCATTAAAAAGTTTGTTTAATATGTCAAAAGTCTAACAGAAACAATTTCTACTGAAAATTCCATTGACCATGCCAATATGATCTAAATTCCTTCTAACAATCAGCTAATCTATGTTAGAATAAAGATAACACTTTATTTTATGTATACACACACATTATGAATATAAGGTATCGGCTCCAAATATTCAACACAATGCAATGTCAAGGACCATTTTTGCCAAGAATATATTTTATAGCACAGATGAGGAAAAATTCCCCTGCGTCATGTTAGGATCTGCCTTTTCTTCATCGCTATATTTCTTCGTTTTCAAATAAAAATTTGTTTATTGGTCAACTAGAAAACAAAGCTTTCGCATAATTATTTTTTGGAATACGTCGCATGATATTATTTCTAAAATATTTGTATATATAGGTCATGTTTCTTCTGGAATATCATCACATTTTTTTTTTTTTTTTTTTTTTTTTTTTCATGCATGTGCATTTTNCAAAGCTTTCGCATAATTATTTTTTGGAATACGTCGCATGATATTATTTCTAAAATATTTGTATATATAGGTCATGTTTCTTCTGGAATATCATCACATTTTTTTTTTTTTTGAATATTAATACATACCATACTTAGTTATACTTCTTCGGAGCATAAACATTGGTAAATAGGATTGTAAATCATCGGAAGCATAAGCATAGTTATATGATATTTTTGGAAATTTGTACTACTTCGAGAGCACAACATAATATTTTTCGAGAGTTGAAACTTATAAAGTTGTGCTTTTCAGAATCAATAACGCAATTCTTTTTAAAATATTAATTGTATAATGTCATTTCTCGGTACAAAAATATTCTTCTATAATATTTATTTGTGTTTAATTGTCTTCTTCAAAAACAATAAGCAACATTCTTTCGAGATATTAAAATGTCCGAATGTGTTCTTCTTCATGTGCACTGAAGTAAATTTTTTCTGGAATAGTGATAGTTAAAAAATAATCAATATCCTTCTAGAATATTTATTTTAAATTTTGTACTCCGGAGATCGTTGGCCATCAAAGGCAACTATAAAATTCAAAGAACCATACGTTCATAAAATAGACATGTGAAAGTGGTGATAGGTTATGTTATCCATTTTGTCTATGTAAAGCATTATATTTTTATAGCATGTAACTTAATTATAGATTATTACGTGTCTATCAATATGTTTACTTTTATAAAGACCAAAGCAAATATCTAATACATATTATATATGAGTTGATATGTATGGGTCAAATAGTATGCCCAAACAAATAGCCACATGTAAAATTTAGAAGTAAAAAAAGGGGGATACTTTTTTTTTAAAATCTATCCGCATGTATTTTCTTGTAATTTTCATAATTCTTGTAAAATTTATAATTTTATTATTAAAACCTAATCCCAAACGGAAAAGGGACCTTTAAATTATGATTCGTTTACAATTTTATTAAATTAGAAAATCTTTTCCTAATCTGATTGGAAAAGTTTCTTAATCCTAAGAGGAGAAGGAACCAAAACCTCCATTCTTATATGTATTAACAAATCTGCTGGGAATTTACTTATTCATGCACAACGAAAAATAAAATAAATTTCAATTCCTACCAATGACCTACTTTGTATTTAGATATAAATTGTGATAGAAAATTATATATTTGATGAATTTCTTAAATAACAATTTTGATCTACAATCTACAACTGTCAATTGTCCACCTTTCAATGGAAATTCACACAGGGAACAAGATTGAAAGAACTAGGATTTTTCTTTTCTTGTACTAAAAAGAATATAATTGTGTTCTAATACCATTTTTGAAACCCTATCAATCTATTAATAAAAGTCCAAATGTGCTTAGGCCGTCTCTTAAACTTAACCCCGATCCAATATTTAAGTAATTCAATTAATTAAATTTGGTTCATGAATTAATTAATCTAATTAATTAATTTGGACCTATTAACAAGCAACTTAATTAATTAAATGTCCAACACTTGTTAATCACTTAATTAATTAGTGAATCTCATTTTTCTAGTTCTCATTTTGTGTAATATATTAGGTTCCCGATCACGATATCTGACGTCGTGAATGATTATTTTGATCCAATCAAGATCGATAAATTCAAATACCTCTTTTAATTTATCACTGATTCACATCCGTCGTCCCAAATTAACATTTTGCAATGTGTCGGGCAATATATATAATGGAAAATATCACGTAGTATGACAAAATCAAATTTGTTCGTTTACCGTGAAACTATAATCACTTCGTCACTATAATCCGATCAATTATGAGATATGGATATACGTTAATCTCAATTATTGATCATATCTTTCATCCCACTGTTAAGTTAATGTAAGTTGAAAACTCATTTTCTACTTATGAGTGCACATTGACTAATGATTTCATTATTAACTTAATTGAATGAAATGTAGATCATAATTTCTTACTATCTAAGAGTGACGAATCATCTATTGATCATTCACAACCTTTATATGATTCTCGACATACTCGAACGATGTCGTATTAGCGACATTTGGCAGAGTAACATCCAACATCACTAAATATGACTGTCCTCATATAAGACATTATGATGATCTCAAGTGAAATGATCAATTTCACTACCGAACGTTAGAGATTAATCACTGACACTCAAATAGTTATCCATGTGGAATCTCCTCAGCTAGTTTTCAATGTTTTGTTCTATAAAAAAACATACATGTGTTCATTTAAGTGTTACCACACTTTAACTTTTAAGATCATCTACTTATTTCACAAGTAAAAAATATCACACGTGATGGTCTATCTGTAATAACGATATCTATATCTCGTTATGACTTATGACCACGAACAATTTTAAAATTCAGTCATATATAATTTGTATTTCACAATCACAACTCCTTGTAATTAACAAATTATCAAGACTTGAATTTATGAATTCTATTATTTAATTTATTAAAACATTAATTCAATTAAATAATAGATTTTGCCATAAATATACATAAATTATATACTAAAAGTGTTTATGTTCAAAATTGATTGAATTTAGGGTATAACACTTACATTGCATTCGAGGCAAGCCATGGCCGTGAATTGAGCGAAGAAAATTCTTGTGTGAGTTGTTCTTTGGCTCGCATGAGTTGACTCGTGAGTCGATTCGTAGCCTAGGCTAGGCAATACGCACAAATATAGTAATATATTTTGCATGACCAGTGCCACCGCCTTCAGTTTCCAACAATTTCTACTCTCATTACTCTCCTAATTGTTTTATTTTTTTATTTCACAATTTGCTCAATGTCGGTTTATTCTATATACCGGTTCAATAAAGAGCTTAATAATTTTTATTTTTATATTTTCTGCTACATTATGACATAATTACATAATGATTATCTCACCGTCGTCTTCTTTGAATGAAAATAATTTTATTCAAATATTTGTCAAACTTTCAAAGATTCGACAAAAAGGTCCCCATTTATGTTATGGCGTTCGATAAGATGGAAAAGTAATTAAAGTTATTCTTCATGAGGTGATGGTATTTCTTTTGACCTTTGGTAGCATGGCATATTTCACCAAAATCATTTTTCCACCAAATCAGGTGGTCTCACCTTGTAGAATATATTGTTGGCAACAGTGAGGTTGAAGAATAATGCCAAGTGTAGATCCTTTTATTTACATCTTTGTGTACACTTTGTTAAAGTTCAAAAAATGTTGGGCTTTTTTTTTTTTTGTTTCAAAATTATCCAAATATTTGTTGTCACGTGACATAAAGTAAAAAATGATATAAAAGAATATGTACATGTAACATCATTGGAGGTTGAATCATTTATCCACCCGTGGCTAAATTGCAAATGGTCATATCACCCTTTGCTCTAGACATTCAATAGTTAGCAGTACATAATAAAAGCCACAATTATTCACTGAATTCAACCAAAATTAGACAGGGACACTTTGCTCTTGACATTCAATAGTTAGCAGTACATAATTTAAGCCACAATTATTCACTAAATTCAACCAAAATTAGATAGGGGCAATAAAGTAAATACATGTGACCAAATGAAGGGTAATTAAGGCCTTTGGTTACATAAAGTTACTGCTCCTACTGTACCACTTTCTGCACGTGTTAGCACTTTTTTAGTTTTATGTCGCATAAAGTAATTGCATCAAAATCTTATAAATTAGACCCAAAGAAATTATTTTCTATTCAACGATTGTATCAGCTGAATCACGATGTACAATTTACATTCTTTACAATTTGTTTATGACTAAAAATGACGTCATAAATGTAGACGATAAATTTAATAGGATAATTACTGAAATATTGTTAAAAAAAAAAAAAGAGTAATTCTTATGGACGGTTGCTTTGAAAGTGGATGACCATAGTCTCTATTTGTATGCCTTCAACCAAGAGCTAGCAACCCCTTGTCACGTTAAGCTATAGTCTGATCTTTATATGTGTGTCACAATCCTAATTGGAGAGTTTTGATTGGTTACCGAATGACCAAGTCATCATTTTACATAGCTTGTAGTTGTTGCCTATATCATGATTATCTGTGCTACCTATGCAATCATTATGTTTTTTTGAAAGGTGAATGAGAAGGTGCTGACATCAAACGTGACATTTGTTGGTCATTTTAGAGGTAATGACATCATTAGAAAACACATTTTCGAGTGAGAAACGATTGTGTTTCAAATGATGGTGGTACATGATTGAGCTTATTTGACGAACGTCTAATTTAATATGTGATTTTGGAGTTTATTGTTAAAATCCTTCTAATCTTACTCGAAGTTGGTTCGAGTTAGCATGTGAGTTCGAACACCAACATAATTAATAGAATATTTAGAGCATTTTGTATTTCACGTATGGTTAACAATAGCATTTTACGACATCCACAACAATTAAGTTTTTCTTTTCATTCTGGTGGAACATTTGAATATAACTATTGTGTTAACTCTTTATAGGTAATGATACAATTGGATGTTCGTACATGGAAGGTCCTTTAAGTAAATTGGGGAGTGCAAAATCGAAAATATAAAAGCGTAAACTCTGATCTCACCGGGATTTTCATTGTATACTCCAAAACAATATTGATGGAATTCAATTTCATTATTTTCCCATAGATTTTGAAAGGAATTATAATAGTTTTGGAAGTTCGATCCGTTATGGAAACGAGATGACTACTTTTTGTCATCAATTTCAAAATAAAGTTGTTTTACTCGTGATAAGTGGAGAATATGCATTTTATTTTATAATCTGTCAAATATATTTTTGTCATCCAAGCAATGTGAATTTAACTTTTCCAATTTATATAATATTATATCCTCATTATTAAATATTTTTTTAGCCTTTTACAGGAGGGGTGAAGAATTCTCCATTACCCCAATTATGTGTTGCAATGAAAAACACATCCAAAAATATTTTTTGATGTGTACCAATTATTTTTTCTTGTTATAGTGTTCGATCCCCATGACATATTGCATGGGGGCTGAACGTTATTTTCTGTTAATGCATAATAATTTATATTTTATCTTTGAAACAAATATATCGTCGCTACGAGAAAAAAAAAATTGTGTAATTCGAACTATGTAGGTTTAACTTTTCTTGAGTTTAAATTGTGTAAAACTCATATATTGGGAGCATCTATATGGGACAATACATTAGTAAGGGCCATGGTGGAATGCACAACAATATCAATATCTGGTATTGTTTATTTTTATCAGTACTTATAGATATAAGGTCTATTATGAAAATTATATGTTAGATCGAGAGGTATCAATTGGCTTGAACAAAATTATAATCCAAATATAAGTATACGTTTCTATGCACCGTGGCTTCAAGAGGAAGAATGTAGTCTGCATCATCTTTTCATATGTTCATTTGCAGGTTATTAAATTTGAACAAAGTTACTCGTTGTTTAGTGAACTTTGATATAGGTAACATTGATGTAAATGATACGAGTGAATGATGGGTAACTTTATCCAAATTTGGGTGAGTAGCGAGTAACATTTTCAATTTCAGTGAGCAACTAGTAACCTATAGCAAAGTTGATTGAGCAAAGAGTAACTTTTTAAAAATTAATGAGCAAGTAGCAACCTATAACAAAGTTCAATGACCATTTATTGAATTAACTCTTTTCCCAAACTATAATTATCCCAAAGAATAAAATTATTTGAGACCTTTGAAAAGTATATGTAGACCGTAGCAAAAATATCTCCACGAAAAGTTCAAGTGCAGTTGCTTGACTTGCACGCTTCACAAAAATTGCGACCGGTTTCATGTAATCCTAGTATAAATCTTTTCGTTCACTCTTGAACGATTTGTCGTTATTTTTTTCATCGTGTGACATAGTTCTCTCAAATAATTCTAGAAATCTAAACAACAACTATGTTTTGACTATTGTCTCCTTGTCTATAATTCATACTCCCTTTGCTTCATAATAATCTAGCAATTATTGTATCTCTATTTTCACAATAAATATTTAAAAACCCGAAAAATCATAACTCGGCCTCTTTTTAGGTGCATAAAAAACTTGAATAGTCAATCAACAATATCTAGAAATGGAATAAAAAGGAAAAGAAATTTTATTTTAAAAAAAAGACTTGCCACAAAATGGCTGATAAAATAAGGGCCCGATTGGATTTTTTGTCTGATGAACAGATATTCTTTCTTGAATCGTCGACCTGAAGGACCACCTAAGGTCAGATACACCTCGAGTGGCCATACCAGAATGGGTTTCTGATATAAATATGTGGTCTTTGAATTGCTTATACATACTGATTTTTTTTTAGCCATACAAATGATCCTGCAGCCCTGTGGTGCTCGAGTTTTTTAATAATAAGTTATTTTTTAAAATAAATAAATTATTTAATTTTAAAATCTGATTAAAATGCTTCGATTTAAATTATTCGGAGAATGTCTTTTATATACATTAGAAACGAAATTTAAATCAATCAACAATTCTTTCTAAGAAAGTTCAATACAAAATAACCGAGCCCTACTATCCTTAAAAACACTTAGATCCTCACCAATTTTATGTTTTTAGCCTTTGTTTGGTGGGATTTTAATCTAAATCAAAGTAAATAATTAATTTTAATAATACATTTCATGAAATCCACAATTTTTCAACCATATATTTCATAAATTTTTATCAAAATTTACTAAATGTCGAACTTTAATCCCCAACAAAAATAGGGACTTACTGTCAATTGAGTGTCATCAGGTCCTTTTCCATAAAACAGTATAAAAAATAAAATAAAATCAGTTAAATACTCGCTGCTTTGCACTTGATTTTTTTAAAAAAGGGGTTTAAAGTCTTGACTCTTTATATTTCTCTTTAAAACAATTAAAAATATAGTGATTAGAATGGTTGGACATATCAACGTTATGCATGTGAGATATTCTATTATTATTTTGTGTAATGACAAACTAATTGCACACGTAAGTGATTAAGGCACTGTTTGGTTTTAATTTTAAGCCGAATTTGTACGGTTGCATCTATTGGCGAGTCACATTATTTGACCACTTTGTGTCATAGTGGTCCCCACTTTTTTTTTAAAAAAAAAGGGTCAAAAAAATCTTTTTCTTGTTGAGATAATTGGAAACAAATAGGGGGCTAAGTTCTTGTTTGACGGGTATTTTTTAAATTTTTATTTTTTGAAATTTATTGTCAATAGCACATTTTATATTATCCACAATTTTTCAATTAAACATTTCATTAACTTTTATTTAAATTTATTAAAAATATATTTTTATTCGAAACAAACAGTGGTCACGTATGTTAAGGATTGCGCCGTAAAAGAGAAAACGATTGGGATGACATGTCAACTACTTGTCTACTTCGTACACAAATTGGAGATGAATCATACGACTTTTTTTCTATTTAATTAAAAGTTAGAAAAAAGTAACTTTCACAAAATCACAAGTAATTATGCACGTTAAGAAAATAAGCAACTTAAAATTGAAATTTTCTTACATTTAAGCACAGCCAAATACCACCCCACCTCCTTGATATTATGTAAATAATTCATTCCGTTCATGTGCCGGATGCTAATACGGACAATTTTCATTATTGATACCCCCACCCCCACGCCAACCTTCTCGATAGTCTTCATTCCCCACCATGCATGATATGGGCTGTCTATCCTTACTTTCTTTCTAGAACATGTGGATCTTCATTTAATTTCTTCTTCCAATTTCAAATTTCTTCAAAAGTTTTCTTCCTCCCCATTAATTCTCTCTCCCATGGTTCCCGTCTTCCGAAGATGCCTTCTAATCCAGACCCCCGTTTTTCCCTCTCAAGGTCTCTCTATAATTTTCATTGTCTGGTTCTTAAATTTCTTCTGCAATCTTGTTAAACCCATTCTGTAACGAATTAGCTTGTTGATTCATGTCAGTTTAGTCGGTGAACAGTAATGGATAATGAATGTCGTTTATCTCAAATGGGAAAATTAATTAATGTTTTAGTTCGTCTTTTACATGATTTAATTCTGGAGTTTATGTATTTGATTCCAGGTGGTTTGGAAAATTCTGGCGAGAATCAGTTCAGCCAGAAACCGGGGACGATGCCGACGAGCCCAATCAAATATCAAGCACAGTCGAATGCTACGCTTGTACTCAGGTGGGTGTTCCTGTATTCCACTCCACCAGCTGCGACAAGGCCCACCAGCCGGAGTGGGAGGCTTCCGCCGGTTCTTCGTTAATCCCAATAAAAAACCGACCGGGCCTGAAAACGGGCAAGACCCGCTCCACCAACAGCTACAGGCGGAATTTGGGTCCGTTCGACCGGGTCTTCGACCCGAGAAGCAAGCGGGTGCAGAAGTGGAACCGGGCTTTCTTACTGGTACGTGCCATGGCGTTAGCCGTCGATCCTCTGTTCTTCTACGCCCTGTCGATCGGACGCGGTAGCTCGCCGTGCTTGTATATGGACGGTGGACTTGCGGCGATCGTCACCGTCCTTCGCACATGCTTGGACGTCGTACACCTCTGCCATTTGTGGCTGCAGTTTCGGTTGGCTTACGTGTCGAGAGAATCGCTCGTCGTTGGATGCGGGAAACTCGTGTGGGACGCACGTGCCATTGCTTCGCATTACCTGCGGTCACTTAAGGGATTCTGGTTCGATGCTTTCGTGATTCTACCCGTACCTCAGGTTCGCTATCATTCGTGAATCATACTATAGAGTTACACGTCTTTATATAATTCTTGACATAATATTATATGTCATTTTATTATTTGACTGTTTTATACGTAATTAGTTTTTTTATCAAATTATTTGTTGCAGCTCGGCATCTCTTAAATTTTTTATAACAAAGTGGCAAAATCCATTATGCATTAACTTTAGAACAAAATAATCTCGGACTATCACATGAATGGTGTTTTTAACACTAATTCTAAATTAATTGGTAAATTTGGTTGCTTTTTTTAGTTCCACAAAATGACGAATAAAATAAGGTGGGATGTCACCTTCAATGGTACATATGCACATAAATGATCGATCATGATTTAATATGCAGTTAGGGGTTATAGGCGCACTGAATTTTGCTTGCGTCGAAAAATGGACTGTTGTTTATAATTTTTAGATATTCATTGGTTGCTGATATCATCCCGCATTAAGAATAAACTTGTGTGAAGACTTAAAATACTTCAAAAACTTTTGGGTCGAGTTGAGTTCTGAGCAACATATTGATGTTCAATCTTGTGCAGAAAGTATTCATCGAGCTTAAAAGTGCACTATCATACGATGTGGAGGTTCTAATGAAAAAGAATATTGCTACTAATTACTAGTAGAATATATATTATTGTCGGTCTTGGTGGCAGTGAATCCTTAATCAATTGTCAAATGCGTTAATGAATCAGGGACCCACCAACTAAACCAGTAACAATTTCTCCTAAGCCCCCGTTTTGCCCTCATAATTTCCTCATTTTTCATCTTTTGTGGGGCCCCTTGTTTGAATTGATTCAAATTTGTAGGTAATAACAGCAATTCATGTTTGACTTCTGTACGGACTGTGACAAAGCTGATATAACTTTTGAATTCTTAATTGTTTTATTCGCTGTAGCTTATAATGAGATAAGAAGGAAAAATCTCATTAAAATGAGATCCAAGCGGGGGCTAAAAATCCTTCAAAAGATTAATTGCTTGTCAAATTTTCTTGGCAGATATCTCTAACTAAGTTTATTGATTAAAAATACTATTTAGCCTTTGTTCAACTATGCTAAAAAGTTACTTATAAGTTCTTTTTTCTATTAAGTAGAAGTTAAGCATTAATTTTAACCACGTTCATAAGTACTATAGTCGATTGTCTGTTAATGAAATTATGCCTTACAAGTAATCAGATCAGACGAGAAGAATGGGAGAGTGAGTGAATTAATTCGTTAGTGTTTCCGGAAATTCAGCAGACAGAGGTTTCTAAATTGAAACTAAAATGGAAGTTCAACGACTAATTTGGAAGAAAAAATGTCCGGTGACAGCAAAACAATGATATAAGTTGGGGCACTAACAGTTTTTTTAATCTTTATCTGAAAGTTCCAGTTTTCTCTCCTGGCTATTTTAGTTTTAAATCTCTCTTTTTCTAACTTGCAGGCCGTGTTTTGGTTGGTAGTGCCACGATTGATCAAAGACGAGCAAATAAAGCTTATAATGACGATTCTCCTGCTGATGTTCCTGTTCCAGTTCCTCCCTAAGGTCTATCACAGTATATACATGATGAAAAGAATGCAGAAAGTGACAGGTTACATCTTTGGCACCATTTGGTGGGGTTTTGGCCTTAATCTCATAGCATATTTTATTGCTTCTCATGTAAGTGCATCTCATTCCCGTCCTTCCCTTAATGTTTTAAATAGTTCAAAAATCTATTCTAGGTCGATTTTGTTGGACTCTACACAACCTAATCATGCACTTATCACCTCGACCATGAATTGAACTTCCCAATAAGGTCGACGGGGTGGCAGAGGCTTCTTTTTTTCTCACTAGAATGGTATATAGTGCATTCTGTTTGACCCCCATTCTTCAAAAACTCATTTTTTCCAACCACATTTTTAACCGCACATTCTCCAAATAAAATAATTTTACACGTGAAATCTTCTCAATCACACATTCTTAAAAAATCACTATTTCAAAATCTATTAACCCCAAAATTGGGGCTCAAAACAAACCTAGTCTGACCCTAATATTTCTTTTTTCTAATTATTATTCCTGTCGAACTAATCCGTAACAGAGTTATCCTTTCTACAGGTTGCCGGGGGATGCTGGTATGTTCTTTCTATACAACGCATTGCATCGTGCCTCAAGCAGCAGTGCAACAGAAGTGGTACATGTAATCTCTCTTTGTCATGCTCAGACGAAGTCTGTTACCAGTTTCTATTACCATCGGGGACGATAGGAAATCCATGTGCCGATAACTCAACCGTTGTACTAAGAAAGCCATTGTGTTTGGACGTCAATGGACCATTCAGATATGGAATATACAAGTGGGCTCTTCCAGTCGTGTCTAGCAATTCTGTTACTGTTAAGATCCTTTATCCCATATTTTGGGGATTAATGACCCTAAGGTAATTATATGACCACTCATTTTGCAAGAATATGTGGAGCCACATATATCAGATGAATGCAATTCATTTCCCGCTCCTCTCGGTTGTCATACTGAGATTCGATAGTGATTTTAAATGTACATTAGCATATGATGAAATGGGAAGTTTGGAAGTTTCTGCCGTAACCGTGTGTGAAGGGATAAAATTACATATCGAATTAAGATGAAAACATAGACCATTTGGGCTACTCCTTTTAATAAGGTTGACATTTTAAGATGAAACTTCAAGTGTTAATTCTATCAGATTAAGACTCAAAAAATGAGCACACTGATTTCAAGACTGGTCTCATCAAATGAGCCACCATCTTGCATCGGTATATTAAGGGGTAAAATTCCACATAGAAGAAAGATGAAAACGTAAGCCAAGTTTTAAGTGTTTGGGCTACGTCTCTTTATACGGTTGATCTTTTAAGATGGAATCCAATTCTTAATAACGCGTGCTGCTACGTCTTAGAATTTTCAAAAATAGATTAGAAATTGCCTCTCAGGAAAACATTACTGTAGAAGAAGAAAATACTGCATTTATGTTTTCCCCTTGCATTTTTTTCTTCTTCTTTTTTTCCCCTTATCTTGGCTGGAACTTGAAAAACCATTATTCTTTAAATTGGGATTGTTGAACTTCAGATTGACAAGATGGTTATGATACTTCAGTCCTGTTTTATTTTGAAAGAGTGCATATCCAGGTTTTTGGTGTTATTCCCTTTGATTATATTTCTAATTATTATAACAGATGTGTAATAAAAACAGAAAACGGCAGTAAAATGAGTGAAAGAATTCAATAGTGAAACTGCAGCTACGTACTGTTTGAATTCCCCGGAGTCATGCCTACAGTTTTATGTTCTTTGGTTGCAGCACCTTTGGCAATGACTTGGAACCGACAAGCCACTGGCTCGAAGTAATGTTCAGTATATGTATGGTGCTTAGTGGTTTAATGCTGTTCACGCTGTTAATCGGAAATATTCAGGTAACATATATAACATGGATATTCTACGGAAAATACAAAAAATCGATATTGTTTAGCATCAAATTTTGAATACGTGAAACGGTATATAATTATCTCTGGAATTTTTCTGGTGTAGGTATTTTTACATGCGGTAATGGCGAGGAAGAGGAAAATGCAACTAAGGTGCCGAGACATGGAATGGTGGATGCGACGGAGGCAATTGCCATCACAATTGAGACAAAGAGTTCGTCGATATGAACGTGAAAGATGTACAGCTATGGGTGGAGATGATGAGATGGAACTTATTAAAGACTTACCAGAAGGACTTCGAAGGGACATCAAACGCTATCTTTGCCTCGACTTAATTAAAAAGGTGCGAGCAAGGGTTATCACATAATGAATTGATAAACTGACATGTTGAACTAAGCTGCTTTGCAAGTAATTTTATTTTTGAGTATTATTTTGTTTCCAAACACATCGAGATAAGTTACTCTTTTCTAAGTAAAAAATGTACTTATGTTGAAAGTAACATTTAACTTAGTGTCCAAATAAGTTGCTTATTTCCGTCTTTACTTCTTAAAAATTTATTTATTTTTATACTTATTTACTTGTACGAAGCCTTTTAAGTTTAGCCAAACATGTTAGGATGAATCCTTAAAGCGTGATATAAAGTGTAACTTTCTGATGATAATAATGAAGCCATGTAAAATTGGA
Source organism: Fraxinus anomala (assembly GCA_903798345.1). NCBI lineage: Eukaryota > Viridiplantae > Streptophyta > Magnoliopsida > Lamiales > Oleaceae > Fraxinus > Fraxinus anomala. The sequence continues at coordinate 16,553 of CAIGRN010135592.1, forward strand.
GTTGCTGACACGATACTATCTTTTGCGTACAAATTTTTATTAAAATGAAGTATATGCTTTTCAGGTGCCTCTCTTCCACAGTCTGGATGATCTCATACTGGATAATATCTGTGACCGTGTCAAGCCCCTCGTTTTCTCCAAAGATGAAAAGGTAGAAAGTTTTAGTCTCAACCAACATTTTACTGTTGTAAGAATATCATCGATTTTTCCTTACTCACTTCCAGATTAAAACAGATTGTTCGTGAAGGAGATGCTGTGCAGAGGATTGTGTTCATCATGCATGGTCGTGTAAAGAGTAGCCAAAACCTCAGTCGAGGAATGGTAGCCACAAGCATACTCAATCCTGGAGGATTTTTCGGAGATGAACTTTTCTCATGGTGCCTTCGCCGGCCTTTCATAGATAGGCTTCCTGCCTCTTCTGCTACATTTACCTGTATTGAATCTACTGAAGCATTTGCTCTTGATGCAAATGATCTACGGTATATCACTGATCACTTTCGCTACAAATTCGCTAACGAAAGGCTTATGCGTACTGCTAGATTTTATTCGTCCAACTGGAGGACATGGGCTGCCGTTAATATACAAATGGCTTGGCGCCGTTATATGCTGAGGACAAGACGAGTATCAAACCATGACATAGCTAATGTCGACAGCGATCGTCGTCTCAGACAATATGCTGCATTCTTTATGTCAATAAGGCCTCATGATCATCTTGAATAAAAGCAATTCTTTTCTCCCTTCCCATGATAATTGCAGATTCTTTGAAGTGCATGACATCGGAAAAACGAAGAAATTTGAGCAAATGATTTATTTGAAGAACATTAGTAGGAAATGTGGTTTCTCTCTGCAGAACAAAAGAATGTTCAGACGAAGCAAACTCTTGCATACTTTCTTCGTTAAACAAAAGCAATGGATTTCCTTGCTAGCATTGTAATGAACATGGAATCTGTATTCTGTTGGATTTTGGTAAAATGGCACTTCAATTTACATGATATATATGGATGCATATCTTTTTAGACTAGTAAGATACACCCATAAAAATGGGTTTTGGCATTTGGTTTTGTTCTATTGGGACGTCATTCTGTGGTACACACCTCTCAACAGGACTCATAGTCATTACTAGGTTGGGCCAATTTCATTTTTGGTCACTGAACTTCCATTGAAATCTCAATTAGGTGGCTCAACTAAATTGCAATGACATGCACAGTTATAGCAGTGTTAATGTCACAATGTAAGTTGTACTTAGGGCACACAACTTTCATCAAAAATTTAATATGGTCGCTTACCTTCAATATATTGCAAACATATCACTTAACTTTAATTTTCTTGCACAATTCATCACATCTAAGCCGCATTAGTGAATTTCATGTCAAAATCTAACATAAATAACTTGTAGGTAGGATGACAAACTTAGAGAGAGTACCTGTCTCTTTTTTATGTATTCGAACCACATTATTTTGAAATAATGTATTTTGGAATAGTAGATTAATGGAGAATGTGTAGTTGAAAAAGAAGGAAAAATTATTGATGTGATTGAAAATATTATTTTATTGAAAAATGTGGTTGAAAATGAGTAGAAGAATGAAAATAAAAATTTTAATGTGTGTCAAACATGAGCTAATAAATGTGTTTGATTTCATAAGTGAGAACACTTCTACTAGGCAACTTTTGCTGCTATTCCAGAGGAATGAAAGAATTTCTGCAATCTACCGACTCTTACCACTGAGAGTGGATGAGTAAATTCTTGGAAGAGAAAGTTCTTAAAAGGATTTCTAAGGAAAGGGGTTCGGCTTTTGTGGTGTTGATGAAGGAAAGGGCTAAGTGCTCATGTAGTCGGAGTATCAAACCTTTTAATGTTAAAGGTCGAAATAGCCACTTAAGCACTATTTTAATAAAAAAATGTTAAAATATCTAGCCTCTGTTTGGGTTATATTAAAATTTTAATTCTCATTTTTCTACTAATTTTCAACCACATATTCTTCAATAAAATATTATTTTTCATCATATCAATAACTTTTCTTTTTTTTTTTTCAACCANATATTTAATATATTTTTGTATATTCGGCACATATTTGATTCACATTAAAATTTTCATTTTTATTCTTCTACTTATTTTCAATCACACATTTTTCAATAAAATAATATTTTTCATCATATCAATAACTTTTCTTTTTTTTTTTTCAACCAAACATTCTCCATCAATTTACTATTCCAAAATACATTCTTCTAAAATAATGTGACTCAAACACACCCTTATTAGTTAATGGCAAAATAAATATATTGGCACTGCAAATTTTTATGCGTGCACCACATTTTAACTATATGAAAAAGGTCTATAACCTTTGCTTATTATTACATTTAAGTATCCAACCTTTTTTTTTTTGTATTATTATAATCAACCTTTCATTAATTAGAAGATCTTGCCTTGATGACCATTTTTGTCCAAAATTTTCATTAAGAATTATAAGATTTGTTTTTCCTCTTACTTTTAAATAAGCAAGAAAAATAATAAATTCAAAAATTTTGCACTCATCATTTCAAAGAGAGCCGACATTACCTTTGGATAAAAATCGCTAACAATGAAAATTAATGATATGAATGTGATAAAATAAAATTAAGAATTTTTATTGCAATTAAAATATATTGTAAAAAAATCTCAATTAATTAGTCAACAAAACAAAACAAACATGATTTCTTAAATTATTTTTATATACTTGCTTAAATAGCATAATAATCTAGTTTAAAGAACCCATTAATTACT
>CAIGRN010135605.1:1366-28000 GCA_903798345.1 Fraxinus anomala
GAGAGAGAGAGAGAGAGAGAGAGAAGGGATTTTGAAATGAATGGTGCGTGTGTGGGGGTTGGATGAGATGAATATGTAAAGATTAGGTTCAATTAGATTTTTATTAATTATAATTATTAAAATTTAATTATCACGTGATGTGTGAAATAAAAATAGATCCACCTGTTTTTTGAAAATGAATCTTTGAAAGTAGGGTTTTGGGTAATTTTCTCTTTTTAAAAGGCAAAAAATTGTTCTTTTAGAGCCTCGTTCTCCATTCTTCATTCCATTCTCTTTTCAATCTTTTCCTTTATTTTCTTTCTACCTTTCTTTACACTTTTTGGGAGAAAAAAACCAAGAACGGCATAAAAGAGGGAGAAAAATCAAATGAATGTTGAGAGATTTTAGGAAAATCAAGCTATTACAACTTTAAGAATTCAACCAAAAATGATTTATCTTTAATCTTATATTTATTTTATTATTTTCTTTTATTTATGATATATTCTATGAATCTTCTCCTTTGTTATCATATATATAAAATAGACTACGGGTCTGTTTGATATGTAAAGGTAGAAAATAATTCAAATTACATGTTAGTTGAAAAATAAAAACTCACCAAATCCATATAAATTTGTTTTCCATGAAAATAAAGAAAAAACAGTTTAAAATAGTTGTATCTTGGAATTCGATTTTCATTTTCACGTTGCAATCAAATGGGCAAAGTGAAATTCATTTTCCTAATATGTGACTTTTTTTCATGAAATTCGTTGCAATCAAACATGACCTAAGTTCTTTTTTTTTATGGAAAAATATTTCATTCATAAAGGCAAAAAAGCCTTAAGAAAGGGTACAATAGTGCCTATCAATGAAAATTACATTTTCAATGAAAAAGAGAACATTGTGCAACCAAAGGATCATATCTTCAAGAGTCCATGCATGCCGTGCCAGAAAGTGGGCTGCCTGATTGCTCAGCCTATTGCAGTGTTGGAGCCTACTTGAGAGAATTTCTGTATTAAATCATTGGTTTCAGCCGCCATAGATCGGATTGGTGCAGATGTTGATCCTAATGTGTTTACTTCATTGACGAGGAACATGCAGTCACTTTCCACCAATAAGTTTGATATGCCAAGGTTAAGACACAGTTGTAGACCTCGCAGAAGTTCAGCTGCTTCAATATGTTCAGGTTCCAAAATTGAGTTTTCAGGTCCACTTGCTGCTAAAACTATTCCTCCCTCGTGATCTCGTAAAATAATTCTGAGTCCAGCCTTATTTAGATTGAAGAACAAGGCGCCATCAACATTGAGTTTGAGTGCATTATTAGGTGGTGCAGACCATTTATATTTGTGGGGAAGTACACTAGGGAGATTGTTGAGAGAAGGGCCCGACTTAGTAGCAGATTTTTTGGTTAGAGCAGTAGCAATTACCTATGGTGGTGGAAGATTAATCTGATCATGAATCATCTTGTTTCGTCGGAACCAAAAACTCCAAGTAATAAGCAGAAATTTTGAGAGAGCATCTTTTGAACCTTTAGCTATAATATCNTGGTGGTGGAAGATTAATCTGATCATGAATCATCTTGTTTCGTCGGAACCAAAAACTCCAAGTAATAAGCAGAAATTTTGAGAGAGCATCTTTTGAACCTTTAGCCATAATATCAGTAGCTGCTTGTATGAATCCTCCATGGTAGGCCTTATTCTGTAACATTGGGAAATGACTAATTAGGAATCGATGAATAGAGGGGCAGTGGAGCAGAACATGGCATAGGTCTTTCCCTTGGTTATCACAAAAACAACATTGAGGGTTGAAATATGAAGTAAATTATTCCCGGCATGGGAGTATCTAACAAATATGGGGATTAAACATTGGACGCGGTCACATTTTCCAAGACATCGATACAACATGATGATGTTAAACAATGTGGAGTTTCTTAATGCATTATTTAAGAAAAATCGAGAGTTATTAATCCTCGTAATGATTGAGAACATTCATAACAAGTTGCAACAGTGGTTTCATGACCTACATGTGAAATCACAAGAAAGTTGAATGTGAAACCATTGGATGAGTTATGCTTCTCCGTGAAATGTGCACGTAATATCACATACATGGTAGACTTGACTAATAACACTTATACTTGTCTCCATTTTTTCGTTTCCCTTGATTAACATTTGATAGAGATCCACAAGGTGTATGTCGTATACTAGGTACGTGTCCAATGCCCTTTCATACCATATCTAAGCAACTTTCTTCATGCTTCTTTTTGGACGTGCTACTTTCGTTTGCTTTGTGCATTTCGAAATTGTTGTCTTGTTGCTGATAATTTGTTGATTATTTCGTTCATGATTTATTCCACGTGCACGTCCGCGTCCGCGTCCACATCCAAATTTGTGTCCATGTCCACGTCCACGTCCTTGTCTTGATATTGTATTCTTTTCAGGTAATGGTACAGAACCAGTTGGGCGTAACATATGATTTTTCATCAACAGTTTATTATTTTGTTCAGCCACAAACAGACAAGATATGAGTTTTGAGTACTTTATTTAAACCACGCTTACGATATTACTGTTGTAGGAGCACATTCGAGACGCTAAAGATGGAAAAAAATTATCTAATATATCTTCATTAGTGATTTTTTTTCTCCACATAAGGTCAATTTTGAACATATTTTAAACAATTCAGAAGTGTACTCACTAAAAATTTCAAAATCTTTCAAATGAATGTGCATCCACTCATAACGAGCTTTAGGGGGGGACTATAATCATCTGATGATCAAATATTTTTCTTAATTTTTTCCAAAGAACCCGTGGATCTTTTTAGTGAGATATTCAATTTTCAATCTATTGTGAAGATAATGACAAAGGAAGATGAGTTCTTTTACACAATCCTGCGAGAATTCTTTGTTTCCTTCTTATATTGTCTTTCCCAAACATTTTAAGATAAGATGGATATCAGGATCTAGTACCTATAACAAATAGTTTTTGCCAAATATGTCAAGTGCAACAAACTCAAATTTTGTGATGTTTGCAATTTATTTAACTACACAATAAAGTAAAAGGAAATACAATTAGTTTCGAAAAATATGATTAAACATTAAGTAGTCAATATTAACATGACATAAGTTACGTGTTTTCTTTCGGGGATAAACACTAATTTAAAACACAATTCAATTAGTAGCTAAGTAATTGAAAATCATTAAGTACCTAAATAAACATTCAAAACCAAACTCATTCTTTAATGTTGAAATTCATAATTAAATATCAAAACTTCAAAAGTAGGGCTCTACATCATCTTAGCATTTATACTATTATTCAAGCGTAAAATTAATTACAAAAACACAATTTAAATGATATAACATCACCCAAAACTGAGTAATTGAAAAGAAAATGGAAATTGATCTCGAATCTCTTAATGACTTCTTGATTTCTTCTCCTTTGATTTTCATCTTCTTCTTTAATCCAAAAAATAGATGTAAAATAGTTTTCAACGTGTTTTAATAACAAGCTTCTACAAAGCTTTGAATGGATATATAGAACTATGGATAGAAAGCTTCCTTCTTCGCTCTCTCTTTGAAAGATTTAAGAATTTGACACAAATTGCCTATCTTTTCTTTCAACTCGGGAGAAATATGATTTAGTAGGGGCTAATTTGGACCCCTGATAATCATTAGCACCTAATTTAGCTTGTATAATTTGTATATAATAATTCACACAAGCCTCCTTCAATTATTGAACTAAATTATGTATTTATACAATCAAGATTTAAATCAAAATCTGTACTCCAATTGGTTTTCGTGAATAGTTCCAATCAAGTAAGGAAAACAAAGTTTGCTTGGAATTGCCTATTTTATGTTGTGCAATCTATATGGCTGTACAATCTCACAACCAATTAGCCAAGCACACTCGTCTCTGTTCTATTCTAAGGCTGCAGTGGCTTGCGATCGCAAGCCCTAGACTTCCCTTTTTATTGGATTACAATCTCTATTTTCCTCTTTTAAGTTAGGCTTGTTTTATGATTTGAATCTTTAGTCCTCTATCTTTTATTCTTCATATTTAGATTATCATCATCCCAAATCATTCATAAATGCTGATGCAAGTTCTAAAGGTTTGTAATTTAGTCTCCCACTTTTTAAATATCGAATTTAACTCTCTAAACTTATGAATTAGTCGAATTCTCCATTAATATTTTAAATTTATCAATTGCAGGTCAATTGTTCTTCATGTCTTCGAATAAACTCCAATTATGCTCCAATCTCATCTAAGTACACCAAAATTAGGATTTTACCTACAATTAACATAATATAACTTAAATTAATTAGATATTCACTCAATTAGCCTATAATTAAGTAAAAAGGCTAAGTTATCAATATGCATTTATCATGCTGCAATTTAAATCAAAAGATCATGTCTTGAATAGCTAAACTTAAACTGAAGCAAGCAGTTATATAATTAAAGCATTCTCGATTTGTTACCATTATTCAGATTGGGAGGAGTTTGAGGAAATCCTTCATTTTTGTACTTCAAGTCTCAACTGATTTTGTTTGCCATCGCTTTGTCGTTAAGGAGCTTACCTTGCATCATGGGAGGTTGGCTATTGTTTTGTTTACTGAAGAGGAGGATACATAGACTGAGTCATTCAAATTTATACTTGTTGGATAATTTTCTCAATGCAAGCCCAACATGGTGAATGTATGCAAAAATGGTCCGAGTTTGGCTTTCATGGTGACTTCCAACTGGTCCTTACTGATTATAAGTGCATATTGATTCACTTGACACATCACTGTAGGGTTGTGCCCCTATTTTTGACATCTTGTGGTTGTTGATCACGTATCACAGCCTACTAAGTCAGTGGCGAAGTCAGGATTCAATAGTACGAGGGGCTACTGGGTTGGACAGTGGGCTATTAAGTTGGACTGTAGAAAAAAATAGACTATAACCAATTTGTTATTTTTTTTAATAAAATTTGGCTTGGGCTGGGGTGGGCAAGGGGGTGCCCACCCCTATCTCCACCCCTGTACTAAGCTTTATGCTACTGGTTCAAATGGTAAGGATAAGGGACAACATGAGCCTTGTAAGCAGTGGATTCTGGTTATTGGGACTACTCCTGAACATCATGAGACTAATTCGTCTGTGGCACCCATGGACAGACCCACATGGGGTCAAGTGACCCGACAATTTTTTTCCATAGTTGTTTTGAGCCCATCATACCGAGATACAACTTTCTCAAATTTATATATTATGTGAAAAAATCTATAATTGCCCTTTTACGGCCTACTTTGACACACTCATTACGGAAAGTCAAATAAAGTCAAAACGTTGCATTCTTAATACAATTTTGAATTGCTCACGACCTAATTTTTTGTTCGTTAATGGCATGCAAAATGACCAACCGTAACAAAAGCTACGGTGCTTCAAAATAGGTAGTTCCATATTAGTATTTGGAGAATTTCAATAATTTGTTAACTTTAAATGTCAATGATCGTCTGTTAGTCGAATTCACAAATCACCTACGTCATCTAAGCTCGTTTTGAGAACTATATCGTAGTCATATCGAATAGTTCAAACGGATATAAAAACTTGTTAAACATGTGTCAAACGTACGACTCAAAAAGAGGCGTCTAACTCGTCTTTTCTTTAAAAAATTTCAATTATTTCATTAACATTTATTATTTTTGCATGATAATTTTCTCAATACAATTTACATAATTTTATTAGAAATTTTTACATGATATATGACATCAAAAATTTTAGGATCATTACGGATTGAATGTAATTTGAATTATTTTCGAATTATGTTTGCATTAAATTTGAATTTTATTGAATTCATTTATTTCCTATATTCAAATTGATTTACTCGCCGCTAGCTCAGCATCTGTCAACGAGATGGTAAACAAAAATATACAAATAGAAACATTCATTTGACAATTATGTAATTATACAACGTTTTCAAAGTATCGAGATGGGTATTAACTTGTTTTCATTAATAATATGTTGTTTTTTTTATAAAAAAAATTGCATTTTAATTTTTGATACCCTACAACACAACAAGTCTAGATCCGTCTCTGGTGGCACATACCTCAATTCCAATTCCAATAGTGGTCTTTTCGATTTTGCTCCTCCTATAATACCAATTATTGGGACTTTTCCAAAGCGTGTACCAAACAATAGAGTAGAAGTTTAATATGCATAGTGCTTGCAAAAGTTAGAGGCTGTTCTCTTCGTGTTTCAATTTTGAATTTTGAGTTTTAAATTCATTTTGAGTTTTGTGTTTTGAGTGTTCATTTAAAGATTATTAAAAATGTGTTCTTTTTGTCATTTTAAAAAATTATTTTCAAAAATGAAAACACCTAAAACTTGTTCTCTCTCTCCTTCCATCTCTCTCTCTCTCTCTTCTTTCCCTCTCTCTCCATCGTCTCTCTCTATTTTTGGGTGATGTGCGGTGTTTTTGGGCGTGGTGGGCATCTTCTGGTGCAGTGGACTTCTTCGGTGTGGTGGTTTTAGGCGGTGGTGGGCTTCTTCTGTGTGGTGTTTTTGGGCGATGGCGTCGTCGGCTTCTTCTGCTGTAGTGGTTTTGGGCGGTGGCTTGGTGGGCTTCTTCTGTTGTGGTGGTTTTGGGTGGTGGCATCGTCAACTTCTTCTACTGTGGTAGCTGTGACGTCACTGGCTTTGGGTGCGGCGGTGCGACAGTGGCGGTGTGGTGCAGGTGGTGTATGCAGGCGGTAATGACGGTGGTCGTTGGTGGCTTGACCGAAAACACCTAAAATGCGTTTTGAGAATTTTGATTTGGTTATAATTGAAAACACCAAAAACGATAAATTTATCGTTTTGGATTTTCTTTGTAAATTTTTAACTTATTTTCAAAAATACGTTTTCGAAAATAGGAAAGAGAATGTGTTTTCACTATTTTGAAAAATCGAAAACAGAAAACGACTTAAAAATGGTAAACAGAACATATCTTTAGGTTTTGTATTACTATTTGGAAGGATCTGAATTTGATTTTATTTGAAATATGTAAAAAAAAAAAAACTTATTTAACTTTTGATTGATTTTGTTAAAAATTAGAAATTTAGTTCCTCGTTTGTCTACCATTCTTCAAAAAATATTTTAAAAACTAAAGTCAAATAAATTATTTTTTTAAAAAAGAAAAAAACTAATAAAGTGCTCTTAGGGAAGATGGAAGAAAGGAAGCAAAAAATTCAACTGTTTAAGAATTGAAAAAAAAAAGCGTCCAAAAACAAAGCGTGACGTTTTGCCCAAACTTCGAGTCTAAGCATTAGAAACCGCCTTGGCGAGTTTTTTTTAGAACATTTTCATTGTTTATTCACTGTATGGTTGTCAATTTGACTTGCCGGCTCGGACGGCCTACTGATCGAGCTCGAGCAAGCCCATATGACTCGTCGAGCCACACGGGCCATTTTCTGTCTTTAATGAGCTGAGCCACAAAAACTACAAAAAGTTTTAGGAAAAAATGAGGTCAAATCTAGCAGCATAGCTACCTTGTTAAGGCGACTGTTGCTGTATGCAATAGTTGCTTGCAAGCAGCCACATAGCTGCCATTGTTATAGGCAGCGTGTGCTATATGATACCTATGTTGTGTTAATACTGTCATTATTAACAGCGTTAAATTAATTCAGATTGATTTGGAGGATATTGAAGAAGGAAAAGTACTCGAGACTAAAAGGTCAAAAAAAAAAAAAATTCTCGAATTGTTGGTAACAAATGACATGCAAAAAAATTGGTGTTCAAAATAAAGTTAATATTTGAAAAGTATGTTGAAGCACAAGATATTTGAATATGCACGTATTAAGGAGTTACAAAGCGAAACCAGTCGGTCTCGACCCGAAACACACTGAACTACTGTTTGACGATTGTGGTTTTACTCTTTCTACCTTTGTATATTTACATGAAAGATTTCGTGAATGAATGGTTGTATACATGGTTGTAGTAGAGATGTCGCTTACGATAATAGATTCAATACACTTTACCTGAGCGTACAAAATTATCTCCAACCCAGGTTTACTTCTTATTGTAGAAACACTTTTTCGTTCACATACAATAAAATTATATAACAAAAGAAAACAAGTTGCTGTTGAAGATCTAAATTTTTTTAATAGTGTTATGTCGTTTATTTCTGATTGATGGACTGATAGTAATAAAAAGAAAGTTATATTGCTGCTACGGCTCTTTACATTGATCACATGTGATTTCTACACAAAATGATTATTGTATTCAAATGTATAGAATATCCTCATATCCTCATAATGCTATTAACATATACATAATTTTAAAATATATTATACACGAATATGATATGCAAGAAATGATTAATTTTACTTTTGATAATGTTAGTGTGAACAAAGTAATTATCGAAAAATTTATTAATGATTTTAATTATGTATTTGGAAGTTTATTTTTCATCAACATTATGTATACCACATTATCAATTTAATTGTAAAAGATGAATTATAACATATAAGATTGCCTTTAAATAAAATTAGACAAACAATTAATTTTATTATTGTGTCACTAGCAAGAAAACAAGCATTTAACAATTTGTGAGTAGAGTGTTGCTTACAAGAGAAATTATTTGCCATTGATGTAACACATAAATAAAACTCTACATATAAAGTTATTTCATTATATTATAATGGTGGGGCTTACATATGGACCCAAAAATAATTTGGAAGATTGAGAATTATTTATTGCATTTAGTGTGAAAAAAAATTCTTATAACATTTTTTCGATACCACAAATGAATGTAACGGTGTTTATTATCTAATATTTCAATTGTTTTACAATGCTTTTTCTATATTTTATAAATATAGGAATTTGTTGATTTTTGTTAATATAATATATTCTATGGAGTTAAAATTTTGTAAATATTAGGAATGATTACCCTCTTTATTTCGTTTAACTTCGGTAATGAACTCTTGACTTAATTTAACTGGCACAAAATCTATTTTAAAGGGGATTTTAAATTTCATGAATGTGAAATTATCACATGTGCACATAGAATCTATATTATGTGAAATATATAACTATTATGTTAAAAAATGAAGTTACGATAGTTTTACTTTCCAAAGTTCTTTTTCAAGAAATATTTCAACAAATTCAATGATATATGAAATTATTTAGACATCGATGCAAGTGTTTCTTCATTTAGTTCTAGTTCATCAATATTTAGAGCGATATATGTCGTTAATATAAAAAATTTACTTTCAATTAGTTAGGATTATGTGCGTGAACGTTCGTAGTGTGTTACAATTAAAAGAATTATAAGAATTTGGGGATATAATGAAAGCAATATCTAATTGTATCAAAATTATATGTGATCTACTAACACTTTCGATGTCTACAGTAGTATCGGATGTTACATTTAGTTTAGGTGGTCAAATTTTATTAGACGAATGATTAAGACTAAAAAAAAGATATATTGGAAGTTTTAATGTGCTTGAAGAATTGAGAATGTGCGGAATTACGTATTCAAAAACAAGTTGACAATATAATGATCGAAGAGTTGCAGTAGATCCAATGATAGGATATTGTAAGTTTTTAAATTGATTAGTTAAAAAAAAAATTATGTAATTTTTAAATTTATTTGTTTTAAGAAAAAATTGTCCATGAAATATGTTATTCGTGAACAATTTTAACTTTGCCTACGTTAATTATAGCATGTCTCAAATCCGAAAAAAGGAGGAAAATTGTAATTTTTATTTATGGTTGTTTAAGCCCCAATTTTGATGTAGAATAAATTTTAGAATAATAAATTGATGAAGAATGTGTGGTTAAAAAGTAAATAAAAATTTTGAATCTGCTTGTAATATTATTAAGAGGAGTTCTTTAATTACAAGAAATTAGAAATTGAATTCATTATAGGATTTATTTAGTTTTTTAGAAGATTTTATTGAATAATGTGTGAGAAAAATATATTTTGAAAAAAATGAGAATCAAATAATGGCTTAATTTATAATTCGTATATATTGTACAAATTTAAAATTTTTTAAAATTTTGTTACGAATTTAAAAATAAAACCCAACGAGCTAGCTCGCTTGAGCTTAAATTTTAGCCGAGTAAAAGCTCGGCTCAACTTAGGCTAAAAAAAGCTTGAATCATTTTTACTCTAATTGAATCCGAATTTCGAGTTTCGGCTCGCTGTCCAAATTTCCTTCTGTTTACCGTCTGTTTACCGTCTCTTAAAATTTGAAAATTGAAAATTCTTTAATACGCTGTCGTTTCATTTTCCCCCAAATTCATCTTCATTGCTTTAAACCCTTCCTCTCTGTCTATGTCATATGATATACACTATACTAAAAAAATACTTTTTGATTAATTATCTCTGAAAATGGAGGCGGAAAATGATAAAGAGAAAATGGAGGAAGAAATTGAACACACTGACAACGAGTTTTCCGATTCTATAATGGATGATTCTTTGGATAACGCGAATGAAGAAGAGGATGTCGCAGAATCACATCCCGAGGTGCAACTTTAAAATTATTAATATCTCTTCTGATAATTTTTGTTTTTTGTTTTTCGAAAAAGTGTCGTACATTCTTCTTCAGTGGCTGTGCTGTTCCCTTGTGATCAAATTCATTTCCTTGTTTAGTTCTTAAAAATTGTGGGAATTGGGAAGAATGGTTGATGATTTTCTCGCTGCAAATTAGAGACGAATTTGTGGATGTTTATATCGAAAAGGGGGATGTAATTTCTGCTTCAGACTTTGTACACTGTTCATGCTCATCATTTTTGTTCTTCTCTGTTTCATACGATTAAAGTGTCTCTTTAGCTATTGTACTTTGCTGCAATAGTTTTTTTTTGTCCCCTAAATCGATTGCTTAACTTCTTTTGATTCGATGACATTCTTTCCTTTCATGTTTATGCTTGATCCCAGAATATGTTCTCATTCTTTTTTATGTTCAAATTTCATTGTTTTCATTCTATATTTTTTTTTTCTTATTTTGTTTTTAATATAAATTTGTATTTCCGTATGTTGTAGGAACCATTGACCGAGGAGGAGATAGAAGACCTCATTGCTGAACTTATAGAAGTCGAGGGTAAGGTAAATATCATTTCTCCCCTTGATATGTTGTGAAAGAAAAGAGTACACTGCTTTGGAATTAATAGTTTACTTTTAGGCTGCCGAGGCTCAAGAAGCACTGGAAGATGAATCACTAGCAAAAGTTGAGGCAGATGTTAGGGGAGAGCTAGCCCAATCTCTCTCTGGAGATGATGTAAAACATTCCTTTTTCTGCATTTTCCCTATCTTTTGGATTGTTATGCTTTTCTTTTTCTTACTCCTTGTTTTTGGTTTACTTGTCTTTTAACTCTTTTTGATGGGTGATAGTTGGAGAAGGCTGTTAAGGAGGAGATGACAACATTCAAGGAAGAGTGGGAAGTTGCGCTCGATGAGCTTGAGACTGAGAGTGCTCATTTATTGGTATGCTTTCTTAGATTTTCTTACTCGTATTCCCTACCACTATTTCCATTAGTTCTTCTATCCACATCAGTGGTGTCAATAGAACTGTAGGAATTTAATTTTGTAAATTGGTTTCTTAATTTTTTTATTTTTACTTTTTCAAATTTTTAAATAAGAGAAAGGGAAACTATGTCATCTGTTGATATTTAATCTAAGTCTTGTTATATATCGACTTTTTTTCTCAGCGTTTTCCCATAAATTATGTCTATATATAATGTATTAAAGCATTAGATATAAGAAAGTTTACTTTGTGGTTCCCCGACATTTTCTCCTTTGTATCATACAGTTTATTGTTTCTTTTCACTTGCCCCGCTGAGCAGGAACAACTTGATGGTGCTGGTATTGAACTCTCAAGCCTCTATAAGTGGATTGAAAAGCAGGCTCCAAATGGTTGCTGTACTGAAGCATGGAAAAAGCGGACTCATTGGGTTGGAAATCAGATGTCAAGTGATGTGACTGAGTCAGTCGCGCAAGCTGAAGAGTATCTCCAGACCTATAGGCCTGTGAGAAGGCATGTTTACTGTCTTCCCGATGAGTCTATATGCTGTTGGGTTAAATTTCATTTTCTATATCTTTCTAATTTGAAATCTTTCTTGTGGGGACAGACGGCATGGTAAAATTATGGAGGAGGGTGCTAGTGGTTTCCTCGAGAAAAAAGGTAACAGTGAAAACAATGAAGGTGCAAAAAACAGTTCGGATGTAGATTGGGACTCTTTCAGCAAGATGTGCTCTGACAAATCATTGATAGAGAATATCAAATTTGGCAGTGAGCACTGGGCTTCAGTCTATCTGGCCAGTACACCACAGCAAGCTGCTGAACTGTGTCTAAATTTTCCAGGAGTCAACGAGGTGAAATATTTGAAATTGTTTCATTGTAGATCTTTAGCAAAACCTAGCTTTTTGATGTTACAGCTGCATGGTTTTATCTTTTCCTCCCATCTGATAATTGAATTCATTCTATTATGTTAGTTCAGTTTTCTTTTTCATATGCCTAATTCAATCACAACTATTCTCTATTGTTCCAAATATTCAATGGACTATGCTGAATGTTTTAGGTCCCATATCTTTTCATAGAGTTTTGCGAGGCTTAGCATGGGTGCATCTAATTTGTGTGCCTCTGATATTTCAATTGTGGGACAATCCAAGCGTAAGTAGTAAATTGGTGTAATCATCAGAATGTTTCAAAATAGTATCAGTCAAGTTGAGCTCTTGTTTGGTCTCCATTATTTCCAAAATACATTTTTCTCTTTCTTATTTTCAACAATACATTCTTCAATAAAATTATATTACACGTAAACCCAAAATTTTCTTTGTTTTTTAACCACACATTTTCCATCAAATCACTATTGTAAAATACATTTTTGACAAAAAAAATGGGGCTCAAACAAGCTCTGAATTGTAGATCAAGATCTCACTACATAATCTAGGTGCATTAAGATATCATTATATATCTCATGTCAAGCAATTCCTGATCACATGAAATGAGAAATGGAATTTTCATGCGTGAAATAGTGAAAACTCTAGGAAAACTTTAAACCAATATCAGTCCATTAGGAAAAGTTGATATAATTGTGATAATCGAAGAGAGAAGAGGGCGAGGAGCAGAACCAGCCCTAGACTTTGCAGCTTTATGTTGTTGAAAGTTCTTCTAAACCATTAAGTACCTGGATAAACAATGAAGCTAGATTCTATAAACTTCGTCATGCTTGCTCTAGATTCTATTTTTAGTAGTTCTTTTCAGTGTAGTTGCATTTTGAGAAATTCTTTTATCTCTTTCCCCTCTACTCTTGTCAGGTAGAGGAGATTGATGATGTTGATGGCAGTTTAGGCGGTCCATTTGTTGCAGATGCTGTAGCGAATGAAAGTGATTTGAATCTTACTGAAGAGCAAAAGAGAAACTTTAGAAAGGTCACTCTTATCTTCTTTCTAATGTAGTTAACTGTATTGACAGCAATGGCCAAAGAAAGTTGTTTCTCTTTCATTAGTTTAAGTTAATTTATGTTCCTGTTCTCTCTCATTAATCCAGGGGTGTCCATGTATTAGAAAGATAAACAAGGGCTGATTTCATGCTTGCTCTGTGCTTGGTTGTGATCGAATGTGATGCATAATCTATTATTTTACCCTATAGAAATCATGTGATAAAATTAGATGATTTGAGGGTCATGATGACTTGCACACATTGTTTACAGCTATTTGAGGCTTATGCCTCGAGTCGTGCACTGTGTGAGGCTTTCATTGAAAGCCTTGGAACCTATGCCTTAAGTGCCGTACTTGAAGCTTATGCTTCGACTTACTGAGGCTTACAGCTCTTAGCTAAACCTCAGGGAAACTAAAGTCTGGACATTTTATTACTAGTCTCAGATTTTTGAGCTATTTTTTCATAATCTAGAACTTTTTAGTGGTCTTTCTTGTCTTTACATGGAAGGGAAAGGGGAAGGAGAAGGCTCCGTTGCATGATAGTGATGAGGAAGATGATAGATGAATCTTGAACATTGATGATTCTTTTGATGATCGTCGAAGCAGTGATGATATGGGATATTTATGGGATGTTTCTACTTCTAGTTAGGATTTCAATTTTGTTACGTGATTACTAATTTGAGAAATTATTTGCTACTTCATCGATGTCTCTCATAGGGCACCCAATTGAGCCTTTATAAACATTGCTTTTACAGTTTTATTTCCTTTTAGATCCGAACTTTTGATTGCATATTTCATGAATTTTAACTTGTTTTTCATTAACTTAAATATAAGAAAATAGGTGGTAAAATATAGATTGAAGTCTAGCAATTTTTCTTCTAGCTTCAGATTATTTTCTATAGCTATTCTAATTCCTGTGCATTCATTTCTTAAATAGTAGCACCAGAACTATGCAGGGACAACAATATGGGGCTTTTAGTAGTCAGCCATAATATGCTTGTGTTTGGTCCCCATTTTTTCAAAAACTCATTTTCAAGTAAAATAATTTCACACATGAATTCAAAACTTTGCCTTATTTTTTAACTATACACTCTCCAACAAAATACTATTCCAAAATGCATTTTGATCCAAAAGTGGGGCTCAGACAAGGGCTATATTTCTTAGGATTAATAGCAGAAAACCCCCTAGAAATGCTTCCGTGTGCGATATACCCCCTGACCTATTGAAAATCGTAGAAACACCCCTGTTTGAAACATTTTGTACGAAAAATCCCCCTATTGTCAAGATCCGTTAGTTTAACCATTAAAAATAATAAAAAATACCAAAATTAAAAAGAAATAATTATAGTTGCAGTCCCGAACTTTAAAACATTTGATTTGATAGATAAATTTATAGAGTTGCACTTCAAAAAATTTACTTCATCATCTTCCAAAGAGCTTTTAGAAAATTGCAGGGATTTAAAAATCAGCCTCCATGGATGATGCTTGATTGGGTTAAAAATCAGCCTCCATGGATTAGCAGCAATGGCTCTGATCATTTCATTATGCTGGGGAGATTAACATGGGATTTTCGAAACAATTTCTCTTCCTCTTCACTCTATTTCTTTGTCACTCTCTCTCCCACATCAGAGAAACCCATCTTAGCAAAAGTCTCGGGCCTGAAGATAGCATTTCCTCCATGTGCACAAATTAAAACCTCCTTGAAGCAGATTAACTGGGTTGGGTTATTTTCCTTGCAAAATTGGGGGTCTATGTTACGGGTTCATGGAGGTGAGATGGAGGGTTTGGGGATTTGGGTTGGAAATCTTCTGAATTGAGATTGGGAAATTAGAAAAAAATGAATGTCAGATATCTTATTTGGGTGGGGGAGACTTGCAGGGGGGTTTTCATAAACAAAGGTTTCAAACAAGGGTTTTCTGCTATTTTTAATAGGTAGCAAGTTATATCGCCCATGGAACGTTTTCAGGGGGTTTTCTGCTATTAATCCTATTTCTTACCAATTCTTTTCTTCAACTTTGTTATAATTATCTCAACTGATTCATTCGAGCATTATACCAAGGTTTCATTTAAATTATAAAATCGATGTTTGAAACTTTTCACACGATAACTATGTTAAATAATATTAATCAATGCTTCTCTTAATTTTTTCTTATTATACCAAGACTAGATTCACACATCGTTCATATTTTATTTTGGTGTGATAGTGATGGAAGTATAATTATAAATTTTGGTGTGTATTTTTCCCCTTCCTATTACATAATATCCGTGAGGTTCGCTTGTCTTGTACTGCATAATAGCTGACATGATTACTGCTATTTTGATATGTTAAATAATATTAATCCATGCTTCTCATAATTTTTGCCTTATTATATCAAGACTAGATTCATATGTCGTTCATATTTTATTTTGATGTGATATTGATGGAAGTATAATTTTAAATGATTGGTGTGTATTTTTCCCCTCATATTACATAATACCCACGGGGTTTGCTTGTCTTGCACTACATAATTAGCTGACATGATTACTTTTATTTTGATATGTACTATGCACACTGACAGGTTAAAGAGGAAGACGATGCAAATGTTGATCTGAAGCTTCAAGTTCATTTGAAAAATAGGAGACGTAGGAGACGCAGAGAGGTAGTTTCATGTTTTCATCTGTTAAAATTTTCTCAGTTG
Source organism: Fraxinus anomala (assembly GCA_903798345.1). NCBI lineage: Eukaryota > Viridiplantae > Streptophyta > Magnoliopsida > Lamiales > Oleaceae > Fraxinus > Fraxinus anomala. The sequence goes on from CAIGRN010135605.1 coordinate 17,406, forward strand.
AATTAGTATTTGTTGATTAATTATCTATCTCTAGGTTTTTAATAAACTTTTTCAGAAATGATTCTTCATGTAGGACATACTTATTCTGTAAAATAGTACTGCCAATGTAATTGATGCTGTCATGGATGTAAATGAGCCAAGTTGAGCATGGCCTTGAGCCTGGATTGCTATAAATCAAAAACTTGACTAAAATATCCATGGTTTAAAATCCAATTGAATTTGATATAGCTTTATACTGAGGTTTGGACTTGCTGCGGACTTCTAAATGCAAAGATTTAGCTCTGCCATCAACCACGTGTAGTGTTATTATTGGATTCACTACCAAGGGAATTCATAAAGATTATACAGTACTCATGCAATGTTTATACTTATAGAAAATAGTAAATGTTTAAGTACTATTCTAATTCAAAATCTGTACTTGTATTGGGTTTGCGCCATCATCTTTATATCAACCTCGATTTGGTTGAGAATTCAAGCCATGCAGCTAAAAAAAGCCAAGCCTGGTGAGCTTGATTTAAGCAGAGTCTAATAATTTTCTTCGAGTGGTGTGTATTTAACAATTTTTTTTACCGAATTGAAGATTTTATGCTAAATATTGGTCCAGAGTCCAGACTGAAGGGAATAGAATGATTTAGGAAATTCTGCTTTTTGGAGGGAAAAATCATCATAGCTAGACAGTAGTCCTTAAATCGTTCATACAGAGATATCTGAAGGAAAGAAGTGGACAAGAAGTTATGGATAGCAGCCTACCTCCCTATGCACATGAGAACATGTTACTATTTCATCCCACTTTGCTTAAAGCCCAAGTAAAACTAGAGACCAAGTGCCATGCACTGCTCCTGCTTTGTGGGTCGTGAGAGAGCTACCCAGATAAGTCTTCTGGTATCAGACGTATTACGTGGCAAATAGAGAAAAAAAGTTCTTTATTAAATGTGGATCACTTGCACGTGTACGACCTGTAGAACTAAGTAAAATTTTATTGTTGAAGGAAAATGCGTCATATTATGGGCTAAAACTTTATTAACTCTATTTACTGGATGTAACAAATGAAAACATTGAATTGATGGCTGTATCTGATGGAAATCATATTATATTATTATATGATTATTTTCCATGTTTAGATTTTTATTTTGTGAAAAGTTATTAGGGTTTATTTACTAGATTTATTATTTTTATTTACTAGGATCTCTAGGATTTGATTAGGCGATTGCATTTTAAAATGTATTTTTTGAAACATATGCAAGGGCCTTTTCATTGTAATAAGTACAACTTTGATAATGAAATAAATAGATATTTTCTCCATTAATTTCTCTTCCATCTCTCTAATTCCTGTTCTTTTTTTTTTCTCTCCTTCTCTTTTTCCCCTTTTCTCTTTTTCTCCTCCATTTTCTTCTTTACCTATAATTTACTCTTGTTTGATTGCATACTACGTTAATTTGGTATCAGAGCGAGTCTTTTTTTGGTCAAACAAATTTCATCTTCAAATTCAAATTTGTGCTCCCACATCCTTGGCCACCTTCAACCACCCACAAATATCTCTTGACCACAACAATTGAAAAGAGGAAAATCAGCAGCAAAAGAAGGATTTGACGTCATATGGTCGGTTTCTTTATTTGATATGAAGAAAGATTGCCCCTCTTGGCTAAGAATTTGCAGTCTAGATTCTTATTTTCCTAGTTTATTATGGCTAAGAATCTCCGACTCGTCGGAGTCAAATTCTCTGAACCAGGGAAAAATGATGAAAATCCTAGTTTATTATGATTATTTTCCATGTTTAGATTCTTTATTTTGGAAAAGTTATTAAGGTTGATTTACTAGATGTCCTAGGATTTTATTATGTTTGTTTACTAGGATTTCTAGGATTTGATTAGATGTTTCCTATTTAAAATATATTTTATAAAACCCTATATAAACTGGTTTATGCATTGTAATAGATTTTGATAATGAAATAAATTGATATTTTCTCCCTTAATTTCTCTTCCATCTATCTAATTCCTCTCTCCTTTCTATCTCCTCCTCCTCTCCCCCCCTCCTTTCTCTTCTACTCATCCCTTTTTGCTTTCACCTATAATTCTATTATCCGTTTGATTGCATCCTACCTAAGTATCCTTTGAAGTTCTGGCCATAAGGCCCATAATTTTACTTAAGTTCTGTTGTATGTTTAAATGAAAGCACTAATTATTATGTACCCAGAGCAATAGGAGGTTGATCTAATGTTTTTGGACATAGATCTCACAATTTTAGTATTTCAAATTTTCCTCAAAAGAGTAGTTCAGTCTCAAGGATCTAGATGTATTCTCCTTGTTGATTTATCATAATATTCCTTTCCAAAATGATGTAGATAATGGGTTCTAAGAACATTACCCTTTTCTGTATCTTTGAGTGTTTTTAGCAGAACTGGTGAATGAAGTAGAGACACCGACATGATACTGCACAAGTGACCACATGAGCCTCACAATTGCCTATTAGAGCTCTGAAGTGTCGTTGCTGAAAAATTGCCTTCGTACCTTTGGCTAAACTCTTGGTTTATTCTCACCGAGATATCCGGCAACCTTTATGTGAATGTGTGGCATAGATATTTTTGCTGTAAATCATTTCTGAAAAATAAATTTAATTTATTTAGTACAAACACTTAGAGATGCTCATACCTAAGATGCTCAATATTGATGCTTCTGCACTGTGGCCATGCATTGCCCTGTAGATTTTTTTTTTGGTGAGGTTACTCCAAACTTAATATTTAGAGCTTAGAATAATTTTAGTTCTTTGTTTTCTGTATTATCAGTATTTAATTAATCTCGTTGATAGATTGTTGGCAACCACAGGATCTTTATTCCACCATTAATCAAATTAAATTTAGAATAAGGCTGATCTATCACTGTGAAGATTGAATATTTTGAATCTTGGGATTTCAAAGTGGCAATCCATGTGAATTAAAACTGAATCTTAATAGATTAACTATTAGCTATTTGGCTGTTATAAATTAGCAGTTGTAGCTGATCTTGAAAGATGTATGGTACAGGTTATTACTTAAATTCTTTTTCGGTCACTACTTTGCTCTGTGATAAATTAGCAGTTGTAGCTGATATTGAAAGATGTATAGTACAAGTTATTACTTAAATTCTTTTTCGGTCACTACTTTGCTCTTCCCCCCTCAACTTCTAGGAATTTATAGTATGTGCTAAAACAGAACTTTTAGTTTATCATCGTGTTTAATTTTCTGAAACCTAAAAAATGAATAGGAAACATATCGTGTTTTTAAGGCTATTCATCGAAGATTGAGGTTATGTGCACATGACCACCAGCATTTATACAGCTATGCTTGATGAACTATTGCTGTATACAAATGCAGCATGGCATTTAAATAAACCAACAAACAAGCCAAATCTAAAAGAGGAATCTGCTGGACAGGTCGTAGGTATAGAGAATGAAAACTGACCACTATACAATTTTTTAATCAACCTATTTATGTGCTGGATTTTGGAATTTGAGAGGGATAGTGCTTGTTGTATATGTTTTGGCTTTGTTGTCCTTTCGTTTGTTGCAACATTGTTATCAGTTTTAACTCAAACCTTAAGACTCTGAACATAATTTTCTTTTTAAATGAAAAGCCAACTAGTCAACATGGACAATTGACGAGTCTTCTACTGATCTTAATCTACACAATTTTTTGTGTATAACCAGACTTGTTTTTTGGTCAGGTACCCAGTTTTTTCTGGTTGAATTGGCTGGGTCGGTCCAGTTTTTGTGACATTGGTAAAAATTGGCCATAGGGCGAGCTGGTTGAGTTGATTGAGCCTTTTATGATTTAAAAAAATAGCTGAAGCAGATGATGATCTTTTAGTAAGGTTAAATTGGACATTTGACCTGTAAAGAAAGCCCTATAATGAAAAACCTCAGGCTGGTCAATTAAAAGACGGATATTATGTAAACTTCCCCAATCGAAGTCATTATGCTAACCCTTGGACCAGGGTGTTTCGAGAAACCAGGTCTGATTTTGTTGAATGGGTAAGTTCTCTCTCTAACCGGTGATCTGGCTGGCATCATTTGAATTAGTTAAGGTAAGATTAGAAGTATAAGAAAACAAGTGAGGTGCAGATCTGTAACTTGAAATCTTCAGCAAAGTAGAGGCCTACCTCTGGTATGGCGTAAGGCCATTAAACTGTTCAACCTTATCCCTTCAATGGTTGCATGACGATCCCTTAAAGAAATACATTGATGGTCAGCTCTTTTCAGATTTTTTTTTTGGTGTTGTTGATTAAATGCTAAGAAGCACTGACACGGACACGAGAGTCCGACACGTGTTGGACACTCCGACATGTAATTTTTTGAAAAAGTTCCTGCACGATACGTCGCTGATACGTTGATTAAAATATTATTTTTTTAACTTTTTTAATATAATAGTCTAAAGTAATAATTTTTTTATATTTTTTGCGTCATATATATAAATAATTAAATAATAAATAGAAATTAACATAAGAATTAATTTGTAAGTTTGATTTTTTATTCGGAGTAAAATGGTAAAAAAATTAATTGACATAAAAATATTTAAATGAAGAAGCTTTCTTTAATAACAATTCAGCCAACTTTTCTCATTTTAATTCTTACTGACTTGTGCTATATCAATTAACACAATGTTACAGTAACTTTGTAGAATTTGATGTGTCTTGATCCAGAAAGTTAATGTACTTATGATTTTATACATATTTAGCATGCATTGACCATACATAAATTGTTTATCCTATGCCAAAATTTAGTACTTATCATTTCTAACAGATTTTATGAATTAGCTGTTTGACCATGACCTGATATTTTTGAATCGTGACGAGACATGAATATTGATAAAGATATGCAAACTTTTCCTGCATTGCAGTTTGATATACGTAGACATGGATATCCACCCTTTTCTTGCAGTTTGAAAGTGTAACTTGAAGTGGACTGAATTAAAACTGACATTAATAACTTTCTCCTCTTTCTTTTTTTGATTCTTGATCAGGAAGATATTCAGAAAGAAGTTCCTTTAGTTGATAAGTTAGTGGGGTGCCAATTAGACGGTTCCAAGACTCTTGAGGATAGCATTCCTAAAAATGATAATGGACATCAAGAATCACATAATAATGTGCACTGTTCTTTTAGCGATGTTGGTGGTGAGGATGGAAAGAGTACTAATGATGCCTCTCTGATTGATGGGTCTTCTAACCAAAATCTAGTTGATGCAAGAGAGATCAAGCAATCAAGCGATTATGATGATCTACAATCTGAAAACAAGAAATTTCATACTATTACGATTGATAGGGATGATGAGATGGCTGTCGATGGGGATAAATCGTCGCATATGCAGGAAGTCACTGAATCTGGAGATCAAATAGTATCTAGTTCAGATACCAGTTCAGATGATTCGGACGCTGATGTCAGTGTCAATGTTAGGTATACTAGATTTATTTTGTGATTTATGGTTTTTATTTTGGTGTTTTGATTTGGATGCTGATGTCAGTGCATAGTTGATGTTAGATACCACTCAACAACAAGATTACATTTTGCCCTTGTTTGAACCCCATTTTCCCGAAACTCATTTTCTATAAAATTTTTTACACTTTAACCCAGAACTTTTCCTTACATTTTAACCATATTCTACAAAAAATCACTATTCCAAAATCTATTAACCCCAAAAAATGGGGCTCAAGCAAGGGTTAAACTCCTTTCAATGTTAGCAGTATTCTTTAAATTTAACACATTGTCATTCTTCCTTTTGTATAAGCTCTAAGAGGAGACGTAAAAAGAAAATTCGAAGGATCCTTGATGACACTGAATTAGGGGAAGAGACAAAGAAAAAAATTGCAATTGAAAAGGTAATTTTGAACTTTTGCAGTGAATATTAATAGTACTCCTGTATCATCTTATATGTATGTTTCGAAAAATTTTCAGGAACGTCAAGAGCGCCTTAAATCTTTGGAATCACGGTTTTCTACCAAGTCTGTGATGGTGGATTCTATGAGCTGTAATTGGAGCTCATTTGATTGTTCCAGTGTTGAAATGATGGGAGACACTTCTGCTGGGTACGTAGTAAACGTGGTGAGAGAGGATGGTGAAGAGGCTGTGAGGGTTCCCCCAAGCATCTCGGCAAAATTAAAATCCCATCAGGTTTCTTCATTTTAATTTGTTCATTTACAGTTAGTAATTTTTCTTTTCCTGTACTCTATTTCATATGAGAAGAAACTCTAGGAAAATTTCTGTTCAATGCATACTTTTGTTGAAATAGTTGCTGTGTGTTGTTAAACTGGAGTGTGCAAAAGTCCTCGGCTCCTGACTATCTTACATACTGGAATGGGAAATTATCTAATCTGTATGCCGGGTCCTCTGTTTATATTATCCCGAATTATTCCACTATTGTTTTTCTCGTGGTTATAATTGAATTAAACTCGTGTATCACATGTAAAATGTTTCAGAAACATGGTTTAAATTTATGAACTACTTGAAGTCTAATTTTTCTTGTTTGCTTGTAAACTTCATATATTTATATACATGGTAATGGGATATGTATCACCAATTTTCTCTCATCACTGTAGGTTGCAGGGATTCGATTTATGTGGCAAAATATCATTCAGTCAATTAGAAAGGCGAGGTCCGGCGATAAAGGTCTTGGCTGCATTCTAGCTCATACTATGGGGTTAGGCAAAACATTTCAGGTAGCATATCTGAGCTAGTTTGAGTAATTCTTTTCAACTTCCTGCTTTCTACTTTTCGATACAATCAGAGATATGAATATCACAAAATAATAGGTCTGATGATTTGTAGCATTTTCTTCGTGTAGCATTTTCTTCGTATTTGACCTTGAAGTTCAGATTATACTAAAATTATTCATATACACTGGGAATGGATATAGTTGGGATACTATCCAAGTGACTATTGAACTCAGTAGTTGTGTATCAGATATTGGAAATTTTGTTGTTTCCATCTGAAACCTTCGTATGGAACTTTTTCTTGTAGCAAGAACAATGCCCTAAATGTCTTCAATAACTTTTTGGGATGTTGCTGGTTTTTCAATTTTAGGGAAATATACTTCCCCTCAAACCATCCTGATGCAGAACAATAGAATAGATAGAACAATATGGAGAAATTTAGGATAGGAAGGAGATGAAGAGAGAAGAAAGAAGAGAAGAAAGAGAGAATAGGAGAAGAGAGAGAGGGGGAAGGGGAGAGAGAGACATGAGAGAGAAAATTTAAAGAGAATCAGTTTATATAATAATCAAAAGTTGTCCAATACGAAAGCCTTAATCCTATTTATATGGGATTTAACTTGACCTAATTTAAGTTAGAATACAATTAGAAAATAAAACCTAAATTGTATCAAAATATAAAATTACAATAATTTGAGATAAAAGTAACTCTGAAGTTGGTAAGTCTTCAAATATAATATCTTTAAGAATCTCCATCATTCTCTTCAAATTGACACAGCAAGATAGATTGCAACATCTTTATCCAAGGGGGATGATCTTTCTTTTGTATCATGTGTCAATGCTGAAAGAGTTTTGGATTGGGCCCTCAAACTGACGATTACTCGATTGTTTAATCATATAGAAGTCAACAGAGTTAATCTTTTAATCTCTAAAACTATACTGAAATATGGTATTAACCTACATGTAACTAGTTGTCTCTACACGCCCAATGCATTTTTTTTTCTTGTTAGCATGTGCTGTCCACAAAAAAATTAAATAATTGATTATGCGATGCCTTGTGTTATATCAAGAGCGCACATGATTTAACTGTCCATATAGAAAAAGAAGTAAGGAAATGACCTTTGAATGAGTAAACAACTCAAAGTAGAGCAGGTTCACATGTCTGTCAGCACATCATCTAATAATTTTAACTGTAATGTGTAATACATCTCATTCCACTCTCTCTTTCTATAGTACATCCAGTTGGCTACTATCTGTTATAGTTCTATTGTCGTTCGAAATTTGAATTTTTCTTCTGGTATCCGTTATTAGATGATGTAGAATGTGTTAAAAATGGCTTTCCTGAGTTTTCAAATTCGTGTGTGCAGGTCATAGCTTTCTTGTACACTGCTATGAGAATTGCAGACCTAGGATTAAAAACTGCACTCATTGTGACACCTGTAAGTGTTTTGCACAATTGGCGGCATGAGTTTATGAAGTGGAGACCATCTGAACTAAAGCCTCTCCGTGTATTTATGCTTGAAGATGTCCCAAGGTTTATATCTTTCATTTCTTGGTTTGATGAACACAAAGAAATGCATGTAGTTCTAGTGGTGGTTTTTCTTATAAAGCTTGTTCGATGATAGTTTGAAAATCAGAACTGAACCCTGGATCTGTTACACTGTTTAACAACTAGTTCCATCCTTATTGTGTGTAGAATTCATTGTGCTTAGCAAATTATGGTGTATCACGTAGTTTTAGTCTTGTTTTGTAAACTAGAATAAACCCGTCCATTTGCATTTTTAATTTCCTATTTGCTGCATTAAACTCTATTTCAAATGGCGTACCTAATGATATCGCACCAGGAAAATACTAATTTAGTGTTAAAGATGTTTTTCCATGAGTTTTCCTGAATATGATCTTGGCTTAATCTATTAGGGAGAGAAGAGCTGAGTTGCTGCTGAAGTGGAGAACTAAAGGTGGCATCTTTCTAATCGGCTACACAGCCTTTCGTAACCTATCTCTTGGAAAGTATGTTAAGGACCGAGACACGGCTAAGGAGATCTGTCAATCCCTTCAGGTGGTTTTTGTCATTATTTGAAACTGAATCTGCAACATAAAAGCATGACAGATCCAATTTGCCTACGCTGTATATATGTGTTGAAATTTAATTTAAGTTTGTTTGGGAGAGATTTTCCTAGTGAAAATTGATTTTTGTGAAGAATGTGTGGTTAAAATGTCGGGAAAAGTTATGGGTCACTTTGAATGTGTGATTGAAAATGAATCTCTCCCAAACAAGGCCTTAATTCCGGTGGGTGATTTAAGAATTTTATATTTTATTGTTGTCTTTTTCCATTATGCTGTCCTTGTTTAATTGTGGCAATGGGCCGAGCCGGCCCATCTATCCACGAGCCGAGCCCACGAGCTTGAGGTGTTTTTTTTTTTTTTTTAATAAATTTTTAATTTTTTTTGACTTTTTTGTTCACATTTTTGATGAGCCCACGAGCTCGTGAACTTTAGGCTCGTGGGCACGCGAGCTCGACGCTCGTCTTGCCGAACGAAACCCCCGCTCGACTCAAGCTCGGGCTCGGGCTTGGGCTCGGGTCCCAGAGACCAAACCGTCCACGGGCCGAGCTTTGACAAGCCGAATTGACGAGATACTCGGTCCTTTTGCGATCCCTATCCCTGTTGTCTCTTTCCCAACATTATGTCTAACCCTGTTGCTATTTGTTATTTAGGATTGTAAATACTTAAGACTAAAAAAATTTAAATGCTAAGTTGTCCTCACTGAAATCCCTTTCTTAAGTTCCATGTTGGTAGAGATTATTAGTTATTAGAGGAGGGAACTGGTAGATTTGGAACAATCTATAATGAATGCTGCTTCTTCTCTATATAGAGTAACTTATTATATATACTTTGTCAAGTATAAAAGAAAAGGAAAATAAGTTGTAGGAAAGTTATTACAGTCTCAAGTGTGCCCAGTACCTAATGACTAAAAGTGAAAGTGGATTTTACTCATGAGTCAATTGAGGAAAAATTATTATCAATTTCTTTAGGTAGAACAACTAATAAGAAAATTGATATCTTCTTTATCTAACATGGAAGAAGCAATGGAAGTCCTCTTCTCAAAACTGAATCTAGCAAATAGGTAGTAAGGATTTCAAGCTCATGCTTGAGTATAGGTTTTACTTTCGAACTTAAGAAACCTAGACTATTTTATGTACACACCTATAATGAGATAGTATGTGCATGTCTCACATTTTTATCTTGATTGTTCATTTCCATTTCCATTTGCATTGAAGGTGATCGTGTTTTATAACACTAACGATTTTATAGTAATAAGCTCTTTGAAGAAGATTTTTCATTCACTTTTGAGTCCAAAAATTGAATGCTTTTCAAATTGATCTTTTGTTTCAAATTATTGTGGATAGTTTGTGAAGCATATGTTCACCCGATGAAAGTATTTTGAGAGACCAATGTGATCAAAGTGCCAGATTTTCTTAGCATGAGTAGACAAGAATTCTCATCCCTTATTAGTCTGACTGACTTCCTTTGTGGTGTGTCTCTACCTGTTATAGCCTTTCAGCTAGCATCCATAGAGCTTTATCAAGCAAATGGGTGCTTTAGAAATACATCCATTTTTGTGGTTTTCAATTATTCAATTGTCCACTGTTTGATGCGGCTTAAAACTGGATGCAGTTGGATGTACGAGGAACTGGAGCCACAGCTTCAACTTTCCATGAGTGTCGTGTCCTGCTTCGTTCTCTCGTTGGTAGTGTTTTGCAAGCTCTTAGGTCAAGGTTTAAAAAGGCGAAACTAAGTATTGAGGTGGTTTTTCTTTATGAGGCAAAGCGTAAGCCTTGAGGCGGATTGAGGCGTAAGCCTCACAAAAAACAACAAATCTAAGTAAAAGAATTATAAAATAATACAAAAGTACAAAAA